>CM021107.1:138196749-138368555 GCA_007115665.2 Sequoiadendron giganteum
ATAGCAAAGGCCTGTTTCTCTACAAAGTTATACTTTACTTCATACTCCTTCAAAGTTTGTGAGTAGAAAGCAACAGGGGACTCCCTTGTGTTTTCATCATCCTTCTGCATAAGCACAGTGGCAATACTATTCTCACCACCAAAAACATACATAATAAAATCTTTTGACAGATTTGGGTTAACCAACACAGGGGCAGAAGAAATAGCCTCCTTCACAAGCTCGAAAGTTTTTCTGGCTTTCGTCGTCCATTTGAAAATCTAATCTTTCTTGAGCATTAAGGTAATAGGACGAACAATGCCTACAAAATCTGCAGTAAATCGGCTAATAAAATTAACCTTACCTAGGAAAGATTGCACGCCCTTTTTGTTAACAATTAATGGAAGTCCTTAGATTGCATCAACTCTTTCTAGGTTGATAGCAATGCCTTCCTTAGAGATGACATATCCCAATAGCTTTCCTTGGGGAACTTCGAACACACACTTCTTTGGATTCAAAGAGATTCTAAATTCTTGGCATTTCTGGAAAATGAGCTCTAGATGATCAAAATGATCATCGGTAGATTTTGAGAATACTGTTAAATCATCCAGATAGATGAGTATAATCTTGTGAATCAAATCTTTAAAAGCAATGTCCATAGCTCTCTGGAAGGTGGCTCCAACATTTGAGAGTCTGAAAGGAATTTTAGCATATGCATACGTTCCCCACTTTGTGGGGAATGTTATCTTGTATTGATCCTCTTCTTTTACCCGAATCTGGTTATAGCCCGAAAAACCATCCATCATTGAGAAAATTTCAGAGCCAGCTACAATCTATAGAATTACTTCCATTGAAGGCAAGGGGTAATGATCCTTTAAGGATGCTCTATTTAAGTCTCGGAAGTCTACGCATAGGCGTATATCCCCATTTTTCTTCTAGACTAGCACCAAGTTTGACACCCAGGTGCTATGTTTAATCGAAAACACTATTCGAGATGCGATCAACTTGTTTAGCTCTTGTGACATTAGGGATTTTATCTTTGGGTTCATAGGTTTCTATTTTTGGCGAACTGGCTTTGCCCCTTTAGAAAGCTCAATAGTATGCTCGATGATTCCAGGATCATATCCCTTAAGATCATCATATGACCAAGCTACTACACCTAGGTATTCTTTGCAAAAATGTTTTAGTCTGTTTTTATTCTTTTACGAGACTTCTTTCCCAACTTTGAGCTTTCGATCTTCCTTGATATGCAAATTGGTGTAATCGCCTTTATCTACCACCAGCTTTCTTTTATCTCTTGTCACATCATCACAATAAAAAAGGCTCTCAAGAGTAACTAGGCCTTTCGGGAGTTTGTTGGATTTCATCTGGATGATTTGATCTCCGTAAGCTTCAGTGATCTTCGATTGCAACTGATAAGTGAATTCTCCAGATGATTGAAGGAATGATGCAATATGAGCATTGCTATCAAATACCTACCAATCTTGATTATTATCGAGGACAGCAGGTCTTACAATTACCTTCATTATATGTTTATTCTTTAGTAACTCAAAGGCCGACTCGAACTGAGCTCCAATATTTGCCATCTTGTCGGCCTCAAAATTTATTTCCCTTAGAATAGCCTGAATATTGAATGCCTCAAAGTTGTCGATCAGATCCCAGACCCTATGTCGATAAGATCGCATATGGATATTCTTCACGACTAAAGTTCTACGGATTTGGTTAACCACCAGCTCAGAATCTTTGAAGACACTTATCTGTTTTGCACCCATTTGCTCTGCAAGGCTTAAACCATGGATGAGACCTTCATATTTGGCTTCATTGTTTTAACACGCAAATTGGAAATGGTAAGACCTCAACGTCTTTTTATCGGACAAAGATACCAAACAAATCCCCACTCCAGCTCCTGCTTTACATCTGGCTCCATCAAAATATAACGTCCATATTTCCGGAGACTCTTCCCCTTCAGGTTCTTTAGTAACCTTGGGCATGATCTGCCCTTCTTCATGAATAACATAGGTTTTGAGGCCAGTTGAGTGGTAATTCCCGAAAGGGTCTGTATCGATAAAATCCTTCAACAAATTGTCATCTTCTGTCCGAGAGCCAGTAACCTCCTCTTCTTCAAGAAATTCCACATTGTACCTCTCCTCTTGAGAGATTGAAGTGTGTGTTGCTTCTTCAAAATTTAGCAAAGCCTCATTAGCAACGTGCTTAGGATGTAAAGTCTCCGATAGCAGTTTCATCTTAGCCCCATGCTTAGTTCTCAGAATTAGGTGTGAGTAGTCTAGCGCCAGATATCCTCCTACATTTGCAGTGAACTCCCGGGACAAACAGATCCCAAATAAAGGAGGGATATCAATGAGTATGGTATCCTGATTTATAGTAATACTGGGGCAGGTGAACAAAGTCATGGGTAATCCCTTTATTATCCCAACAGTGTCGACCTTGTTTCCATCAAGTTGCATGACTCCTTTATTTAACGGTTCGTATTTTAGTCCCAAAGCATCAACTACTTGCTTTGGCATGATAGTGGTGCTAGCACTAGAGTCGATCATACAGTTATGCAGCAACTTGTCACCAATAATTAATGTTGAAAAGAAAGGCTTAGGTTTAGGCCTACTTTCCTTTTCGAACTCGAGTTTCTCCTTTGGTTGAATCGTTAGCTCTTTATCCAGGTCGGACTTGGATGCATCCTCTCTATCAGGTAGAGTAGGAACTTTAGAATCTTCTTCAACTGACAGTGTCTTTTGTAGTAGTACCTTCTGCTCCGAAATAGCCAGGACGTCCCACAGAAAAGCATTGGCAGATGACTTCTTCAGTTGTTCCACCACATTGAATTGCACTTTCGGCTGGTGAGTTGCAATTGCCTATTCTTTAGGTCTTGTGACAGCCACTAGTTTCACATTTGGTACATCCAATAGTTTGGTAACAGTAGAAGTAACCAGCAGAGCCTTTCTCTTTAGAGGAATTGGATTTGGAGGGCTATGAACAACCGTCTCGAACTATGGTGGAGTTGGTAATAGGCCTGCCGCTAGGTTGGGCATCGGTTGTGATGTAGCCTTGGTAGGTAAGGCTGTGAACTCTTTGGTAAATCTACGCATAGAATGTGTATTATAGTTAGATTGTACTCAGTGTACTTTATCAATAGGGATGTCATTCAGAAATGCTGACTCTTCTCCTTCCATCCAAGAAAAGAGAGCCTACTCTGGGACAATGTCTGACTCTTGCTAGATTGACATCCCTTGCATTTGCACGGTGAGGACCACATTGTTTATTTGCTGAGAAGCATATGGTGAGTTGTTGGAAATGGATGCGTTGCCTTGACTATGTTGATCTGCAATTTGTTGTTGCAAATTTCCCCGCGGATAGTTTTGTGGCATGTGTGAGTCATTGCAGGGAAAACACCATGAGTTAGCATCTTCAACCAAATTATTTTGTCCCACCACCAGCTCCTTATTCGAACTAGGATGAACAGTTTGCATGGGTAGGGTTACCAAAACCATCTGGTTACTTGCTTGAGCTGAAGTATTCCCATGTGACCTATCCTGTCATTTGTTTGATTGGTACGAAGGTTTTCTGCCTTGGTAATTTTGGTATGCAGGCTTTTGATAGCTATATTGCTATCGCTTCAGAGTAGTTAATTCATTAGTCATAGCCCACATATGTTCTCTCATTTCATTCATCTTGACAGCCATAGGATTAGGCATAGGAGCTACTACAAGAGCTTCCGTCGAGGTAGAGCTTGGAACATTTCCAGGATAGGCGTACATAGATTGGGGAGGAGCTGTAGGAGAGCTGGTAGAAGGGACTTCGGCTTCTGGAGCATTGCACTCAGGGAAAAATGGCATGATGGGTCTCGATGCAAATTTTCCTACAGCGCTCAAATTATTCTCTGTAGTGATAGTTAAGGCATAAGCAGCGGGAAGAGTGTCTCCACCCAAAGCTTGCAACATCAAAGAGATATCGACATTGATCGACTTCAAGTAGAACATAAATGCTACATCTAGAGGTAGTCAGCTGCCCACAAGCACTCTCTGCCAAGTCGAATAGAACCTCACATTGAAGTCAAGTAGAGCTTCATGAGGGGCTCGCTTTATACTTGCCAATTGATGATATAGTGAAGATTTGTCACTAGTGTTTGAAAATCGCTCATAAAACGAGGTCCTGAGCTCATCCCAGGTACCAATAGTGCCAGCTTATAGAGTTTTGTACCAGTTTAGTGCCTTTTCTCGAAAGGAGGCAAACAACAATCTGAGGGCTACATTTTCATTGGATACACCATGTACCAGACATATGTCTTCTACATCTTGCAGATGTTCTATCAGCATCTTTGATTCATCCCTAGAATATTTAGGGATAGCCTTAAGAGCGGAAACCAAGATGGGGGCCCAAGCTGCAGGAGGCATAGGTGCTACTAATGGACTGTCAGAGTCCCTGGCTACGTATTTTCTAGCAGCCATAGGTGTGGATGGATTAGGTGACCTTGAGGAAGGTGGAGACGGAGGAGGTGAAGGGCTACCTCGGCGACCTCTCGGGTGCATAGAAACTAAAGGTGGTACAAGCTGGCTAGGGATTCTTATAGTCTGAGACCTCGTTACAAGCCGATGGCTCATACACACTTATGAAAATTAGGTGAACGTACTAGTTCGCGGTCCCATCAAGCGTGCTAGAAAAAGAACTGTTGACGCAATATTTTGCATGTAGCAGTAGCCTTATGGGAAACTTAGCTATTGGGGAACATAATGAGCTAGCTAAGTAACCTCCAGGATTTTATCAAAGCCGACTCTTCATTTTAATGGTTGAAGGAAAAGGTAGAGGAGATTGTAGGAATGTAAAAATTACACTACAGGTGATGCGCCAAAGTCTTAGATGAATTTCAACAAAGCACAGTGTGAAGATGCAAAGGCCCAAACCACTAAATTGCTGTTAGCTAAGTTATTTTTTCCCACAAGCATTTATTATGCAAAAATACCCTCTAATTTGTATAATATAACCAAGTATAACTTTATCTTAACACAGAAGAGTTAGAGAAACATGATTTGCATTTTATTTCGGCTATAAAAGGTTACAAAAATTGAACAACAGGCATTTATACAAAATAAAGAGAAAAGCACAGGTCAATAGTTCCAACAAATGCATTGAGACAAAAAGGTCAAATTTATTTGGCATAGTCTGAAACTTTTAATTGAAAGCAACTATTACAAAAGGCCTACTTCTTAGTGCTTGAGAGTTTTTCTTAAACTTAATCAACAACCTATAAAGAAAACAAGGCCCCATTTATATGGCCATTTCACCACCTGAAGACGCGTCATGAAAGAGTAGACCATGCGCAGCAATCCTCAGCCCAGATCATCTCGAGCTGCCACAATAAACATCTGCCAACTAACAATATGCCAGCGAGACCATGACATACAACGAAAAACCATGCAACAATAGGAGAGGACACGCGGCATCATAGCAAGAAGCACGACGGTAGGGAAGTACAAAAGATTCAGTAGCATTTCCAAGGTAACCAATGCAGAAAAAAAGTTTCCACATGTCACCCAAATGGAGCCCGACAAAAAGCAGCAAAAGCGCCCAGCAGGAAGCCATGAGAGGGATCCACATGGAGAGCTCCGAGCAAAAGAAAAGAACAAAGTAGGTCCGACTCGAAAAAGTAGTCAGTACGAGCCACACGACACGCAGACGGAGATTGTTGAAAAGTGAAGTGAAGCATAAATGAAAAGCTTCGTGAGGAAGCCACATGGCGAGCACCGAGGATAGTGAGCATACAAAATTAAGACACAACCATAGAAGAAAAGAAAACTGCTAAGGCCTCGGCAGTTTTTGTTGAATAGGTAGGCGAGAAAACCATTCCATAGCTGGACCAGTCAGGCTTCAGGGAAAAGTCACATTAGATATGTGTCATCATATGCGACTTCCATGCAATGCACCTAAAATTCCCTGGCGTGGTTTTCAGGGTTGCCCATTCCATTGTATTTATCAAATTTGGGGATCTCAAATCCCTTTGGGAATAGTACCATGGTGAGACTCCTATCAAACGGATAAGGGCACAAGTTGCCTGGTGTCCTTGTGATTTTTCCTGATTGCAAGTCCAAAACCTGCTGTGAGAGCAGTTTGATTTGTGTTGGGACATCCTTGCTTGGATCGGGGGGTGGGATGAATGAATTATGAGGTGTTTTTAGGTGTTTGATGGGTGAGGAGAGTATTGGTGGGCATTTGCTGCAAGCTTGGTTGTGCATTCAAAGCTTGGTGATATGCCTGCATTTGCTTCAACAACGCTTGTTGTTGATCTTGTTGCACTTGTTCCAACAATGCTTGTTGTTGGTCCATCTACTGCTATTCCCATGAAGATTGTTGTTGGTCAATCTGTTGTTGAGCTAGTATAGCTTGTTGTTGGTCTAGCTGCTATTGTGCCAACAAAGCTTGTTGTTGTTCGAGCTACTATTGGGCCAACAAGGCTTGTTGTTTAGCTTGTTGTTGTGCCTAAAATTCTTGCAGGGCTCGTTGGTAGGCTTGCAGATGGATTGCTTGCAATTGCACTTGGTACTATGCTTGAGCTTGTGCTTGGGCTTGTCCTTGTGCTTGTGCTTGAGCTTGAGCTTGTGCTTGTACTTGAGCTTGTGCTTGAGCTTGCACTTGAACTTGCACTTGTGCTTGGGCTTGGGCTTGTGCTTCAGCTTGTGCTTCAGCATGCACTTGAGCTTGCACTTATGCTTGTGCTTGGGCTTGTGCTTGAGCTTGAGCTTGCTAAAGTACTCTCTGTTGGTTGGTTTTTTGGAGTGTTTGGATTAGCATGGTGAATGAGTTTGTCGTATTGAATTTTGGTGGGATTGGTGGTGGAATGGGAATTGTGCCAACCGTTGTGGTAAATGGAGGGATTGTGGTGGTGATCGAGATTTGGGTTATGGGGGGGGTGGTTGAAATGATTGGTCCTTGAGATGGTATGCTTTGGGATACTTGAGGACCAATTGTGGTGGCAACTTGTATGGTTACCTCTTGTTGTTGTGATGATGTGGGCAAGAAGATGGAATTGGGCATGATGTTTTGACTGCTAGGTTCCAAGAGACCATCAGTGTTGATAGGAGCAAAACCCAGTCCAAGGGGTGATGTGGTGGAAAATGGAAATGGGGGAAGAGGTGGAGTGTTGCCTTGGAAGAAAGGATTTGCAATGTCAATCACTTCAAACAAGTTTCCTTCTTCAAGTGGTAGAGGAACTTCTGTGTCTGATTGACCAACGAGTGTTGCACGGAATGAAGATGAGCCAACATGGTTATGGAAGGTGAGTGGGATGTATGGGTGAGATGGGTTTTCCGAAATGGATGTAGCTGGTGTGGAAATGATGATTGCTTCTTTATTAGCCACAAGGTGGTGGTTTTACAATTCTTGGAACATGGCACTCCCTTGTTCACATTCAGGGAGGTTGGTGTGATGACTGATGCAGTGTAAGGTACTTCTTGATTGATGTTTGACAATGGAGATGCATTTGGAATAGGCACATCTGTACTAGTGCTTGTGTTAAGGTTGGGAGGGGGCATGACCCCTCCTCTCACTATTGTATTTAGGTATTTGAACATGGCACTGACAATTTTTTGGTTCTCTGGATTTTGAACCATTTCCATGATTTCGGTTTGTGTCATCGCCATGTCTTCATTTGTGTTGTCCTCTTGATGACTCTCCTCTTGAGGATTTTGTGATGATAAGGGAGAGTTTCTTGGGGGATTGCTTGATCCTGCTAGGTTCACTTTGGTGTTTAAATGAATCATGTCCATAGAAGCTGATATTTCTCTGATATTCTCCATGTCCTTCTTGTGTTGAGATCTTGTTTGGACCATAAAAATAGGGATTTGTTTGATCCTAATCCTTTAGGTCCAAAAGAGAAGAACTAGGGAAGCTAAAAGATCAAATATGGTGGTAATGGTGATGGTTTAAATGGATGGGATGACTGAGTGAAAACCTTTTTGAAGAACTTTTGAAGGAATATGCTAAACTTGTAAGGGTTTTTTATTTGATTGATCGTGATAATTTGACTAGATGTGTTAAGTCAAATAGGATTGTTGTGAAGTTGTTTTCCCTAGGAAGTTGCGTTATCCTAGGGGAACTTGCACAAATGGATGGATTGACTAATTGTGTTAAGCCAATGCATTTGAGAACTAATAGACTTTAAGAAGTTGTGTTATCCTAAAGAAAATTTTCCCAATGGTTGAGACTATGTTGGCTAGGTGTGTTAAGCCAAGATATGATGATGTCGATTTAGCCCTCTAAGTTTAGCGTGATGATTGATTCTAGAGTTCTCAAAAGGTTTGATGATGAAATGAGATTTGGTTGATGGAGAAATGAATGGGAATGACAATTTTGATCTTGAACCTTAACCTAGATGCGACTCTCTCTACAAAACCTCGGTATTGAAGAACATGCTAGAATTCCTATGGGAGAAAAGCAAACCTTTGAAAAAGTTCAAGATTTTGTTGACAATAAAATGCATACAATATGGGATTGTTCCTTGAGGCTTTTTGTTAGAAATTGTATACAAGTCTCTCCCTTACTTCAAGGAGCATCTCAAGGCATTGCTCATGGATTTTTAGGCTCACTTTCTTAAACTTTGGCTTTGGGATTTTAATCTTGCGGGAAGTCATTGGAAACAACACATGTGTAATTCAATTTGTCTCTTTATCTTGGTTAAATGAGGTTCTTTTTATCCAGGACACTTGCTTTCTTAGGTTCCAAACTATATGTCTAGTGTCCTATTTTCTTTCTCATCCCACAAGGTCCTTTGTGTGGAAATCGAGGAAAATGGGAAAAAGTTCCTTATGTTTATCCTTATCGAAAAACAAATGATGGTAGAATTTGTGCACTTAGAAAACTTTAGGAATATGATTCCTAGGGAAGCAAGAGTGTCCAAGTTCATCAATAGGTATTTGTTTCCCACAAGGTGTTTGAAATTTCAAGGTTTTTGTGTATGTTCATTTTTCAATTTTTTTCAAGATCAAGCAATGTGTTCTCTTTTCCAAGCACTTTTTACACTCCTAGGATGATAAGGAAATACCTTGTTGGGTTCCCACTTGGATAAATCCAGCTACGTATAGCTTGTGTGAATGGCTAAATGCTTGACCACACTCACTCCCCTCCACGACACTCACTTATTCGGGTCAACCAAGCATTAGTACCCATGAATCTCCCATGGCATACTTTCCATTTCCACAACAAGACCGCATGTATAATGTGGGGCAGCTTCAAAGGACATAACCTTTTGCACCAACAAGATAGACAAGGTTTTGGCCTTTTTCTAAACAAGGGGTTCTAATTCGAGCATTTTGTTCGCGAGGGATTATCCAACATCGGCGAGAGTCCATTGATATCCATCTCATCGGAATAATCCTTGTGATATTGGCCTTTGTTCCAATATCCACACTTATATCCTGGGTGGAAGTCGCTTGGCTTTAGCGTGTTCCCGGTTGGGTCGTTCCCTTGGGTGATTACTTTTTCCCACAAGGCAGGCCCTCTAAGATAAACAATAGCAAGCTAACATATCCTGTTGTTTACACAACCTTCATTGAAAAACAAAGGGGAAAACCTCCACAATATTTCGTGCTCACACTCGCATGCTTTGTTCAATTTTAAGTGCCCAAATCGAAATGTGGAGGCAATCTTTTTGAAAAATTAATATCACAAAAATGCTTTTGATTCTCAAGATCGCTATAAAGCGTGAGAGAAGCACATACGCATTTTAATGATGTTAATTTGTGAAAAAATTTGCAAAACATAAAAGACACTTGTTCATTTTAATCCTCAAAGCAATAATGACTTCTTTTTAAGCACCAAATAGAAATATGAATTTTCTTTGTTCAATTATTAGCCTTCAAACCAAATCTAGTGTGTTTGCCTAAAGTTCTTTTTAGCCCCTTGGCAACTTTAGAAAAACAAATTTTGATTGTTCTTTTTAGAGCCCAATGAAAATTTAGTGTTCTAAGATCAAAGACCTATCAAATCCTTTATAGAGTGCTTAAAAACACTTTGTACACATCAAAGGCATGGTGCCATAAAAAATGAAATTGCTTGTTCTTTTTAAACCCAAAATAAATTTATTTTTCATAAGGTCAAAGATTATAACAAATTTTCTCGAGGAGTGTTAAAGAACACTTTTAGTGTTTAGAAACACTTTGGGTTTGTGAAGATAACATCATGATGAAATTTTCCTTTTCCTTCCATCCCACAAAATAATAGCAAAAACAAAGAGTAAAAAATAAAATAAAATAGCAAACCAAGTTAATGCTAAAAAGTTTAAAAATTTATTCAAATTTTAAAACCAGACTGTTCCCGCGACAAAGTTTATCAAATGCGGTGTTGTTTAGTGGGTGTGGTGCTTCTTAAAAACATAGGTGGTGCTATACAGTGCTGTGTGGTCGACTGTATGCGGTGCTCTACATAAACAGAGACTGCGGGTGCGGCAGAGTTTTACACGCGGTGGAGTTTGGAAGCGACGGTGTTCAGGAAATTTTCAAATTTGAAGTGCAGGAAGCAATTGCGGTGCTATATGGTGTCACGATCATAAAAAGGTGCAGTGCAATATAGTGCCACATTTGAGTCTATGGTGCAATACAACGCCACCTTAGACTTCCACGGTGCAGTTTCGTGTATGTGAGTAAAAAATGTGAGAAAACCGTGGAATTTTGAAAGAAAAATGTGTGAAATGTGAGATTGCCCTCCTTCTAGTGCCAAAATGTGAACCCCTACACTTGCAATAACACAAAGACAACAAACATTGTTAGTGTTAGATCTAAATGCATGCAAAGAGTGAGAGATTCCCCACAAAATCCATCCATTAAAGCTAAAATTAGGAAAATGAAGAACATAAAACAAAAAACTTAAACTAAATCCTAATTAAGCCAAAAAAATGATGATCCCATGGGGGAATTGGTGCCAATGATATGTTTCAATTGGCCCTTTCTCGATTCCTATGTTGCAATGTGAGTTAATTGAATCAATGGTCAAATATCCAAAGAGATTTGAGCATAATCTTGTTATAATCTATGAAAAATGATGGATGATTAGAAGCAATGAGCAAAATTAGTTCTCAATTGAAGAGAGTAACTTTGCATGTAAATTGTGGATGAAGATTGAGGAGAAGAGTCTCCAATTTATAGATTCAAATCTTGGAAGAGATAGTGGAAATAAGAAATGTGGGACAAAAGATAGTCCAATGGCATTGTGCCACTTGTCCAAATGTGATTGGATGAGGAATGTGCAAGTTTTGGCCAATGTGCCAATAAATGCAATTATGTGGCATTTCAAATTTGAGAAATGACATGTTGAAGAGGGAATGGGAATGAAGTTAATGTCACTTGGCTCAAGGTCAAGGACATGTAAGAGGCATTGAATGCCTTGTTGGAAGGACCAAGTCCACTTGGCCTTTTTGAATTCAAATGAGGGAATATTCCCTTTTGATGTTTTGTGAGGGAAAATAGACAAATTAATAAATCAAAGTAATTGATTTATTGTGCAACTTGCATTATGTAGAGGATTTTAAGGAGAGGGATTAAGTTAATCATGGATTTGATTAATTTAATGAAGAATTAGGTGATGTGACAATTTAGACTTAGATTTATGAATTAATTTAAGTCAAGAATTGAGAGGAAATGACTAATTAAATAAATGATTTTGATTTATTTAACTAAGGAGGGATATGTTAGATTAAATTAAATAATATTTAATTTATTTAATTTAATAAGAGGACTTTAGAGAATTTAATCAAATAAAAATATTTATTTAATTAAATAGAGATGCAAGGTTGATTAAATTAAATTGATTAATTTAATCACTGAAAGAGGAAGACTTAATCCAATAAATAATGATTTATTAAATTAAGAGATAGAATGTGGTGAAAAGTTGAGAATGTGATTTAAGAGGAAATGTTGTTAGTAATCAGAATCAGGTGTGCCAAAACGAACTTGTTCATATTCCATGTCTACATAACTATTTCATTTTCATCATGTGCTCTTTCTAAAGCATTCCAAAATTCCTTAACTGTCTTCAAATTTTGAACCTTAATCAAATCTGAATGTACCAAACTATTCTTCAAAATGTATTTCACCTTATTGTTTGATCCATGTGCTTTGATTTATTTAAGTGTACTCAGACCATTAGAAGGAAGAGTGTAAGGATTTTTGAAGGATTTCTCCACATCATATCCACAATACTCCAGATATTCTTCCATCGAACCTCAAATAATCATAAACCATTTTGCCAGCCATCCCAAACCTTCCTCAAGCGGTTAAGCTCTTCACCAAGGAACCAATCTCTAATACCAAATTTTGAATAGGAGGACTAAGATGGGGGTGAATCAGTTGCCATAGAATTAAACCTTTAAGTTAATCACCATAACATATTTTGAATACTACTTAGATGATTAATCATCAAATGCTAATTCAAACACTTAAATCCAACACATAAACACAATAACATTAGATTTATGTGGAAAAAAAAATAACGCAAAAAATACTATGAGGATTAACTCACACTATAGAGAATATCAAAACTGATTACAAAAGGCTCACTACCTAAAACAAGGCTCACTGCCTGAAATAAGGGCTCACTTTTTGAAACAATAACTCACTATCTAATAGGGCTACAACTTGGAGGGCTCACTGCCACATAGATACAAAGAAGACAAAGAAGAGTTGTTACAAAAATACTACAATCCCAATGCAACAAATCTTTCCACCATAATTAATCACACACATGCAGTAATGATAGAGTTCACCTTCAGCTCACTACATCTACAAACTCAATATTAAGCTGATATGCCACACTCTCAACATACACACTCATTAAATAGAATCAATGTCACATAAAACTATAATTTCTCTTTACTTTTATCACTCTAATTGTTCTCTCTTGCATCTTATCTTCACAATTAACTCATCTTGCATTTATACCATCTCCAACTTTGAAATATATCCAAAGTTTGTCATCCAAATTAAAATTCAAATTAGGTTGGTGCAAAAGCATCCTAGGGTGGAATTAGAATGAGGGTGACCTAAACACATGCTAGAAAAGGACCCAACAATATCCAACACGCGTCATCATCCTTGAAAGTAGTATTTCACACAAGGTCGGCCAAACTGGTGCAAAACACATAGAACCATTAAGAATGAATCTTCCAAATGCCAACTATCTTCAATAGAACTAGGGAAACACAACTCTAGAACTGCAAGTCATAAGACTTCATCAATGAGAAATCCAAACCAACAAAATTTCTCTTAGACCTCAACTAGGAAAATATAAAACCATAGTTCATAACTAGTGAGCACAACTTGCACTGTACAATGAATCAACAACCAAAAATCTGGATATAACATCTACTAACAACCATGAAAAACATATCTGAAATGCACAACCACGGGAGAAAATATGGAAAACAAAATGGAGAAACCACTTAATACATGTAACATATCTTTATTAAAAGTTTCTCAATATCCTCGACATATACAAGAAATATTAGCTAGTATATAAGTAGTTCATCGGTTCACATTAATGAGAACACCTGTGAAATTTCTACAACACCTTCAATATTTTAATTCTTGCAACAAAAATAATTCAGTAAAGAAAATTCCACCTAGGCCCAAGAGGTCTGATTTCTCTGACAACATAGGGGACATGATCACCTTGCTAGCTAAGGCATTTGGAAAAGAGGATTCTCATGCCTTTGATAATTTGATGTTCCTAGTTATCCAATTAATTCTAGATGGAAAACAATATTTGGATTGGGGATAGATAATCTTAGATAATATTCACGATCAAATGATTAAAGTAAAGGAAACTAAGACATTGTACATGTCTTCCTATGCAATTTATTGCACTACAAGAATGGGAAGGTTTTCACGATTGACTGTTGTGGGATCAATTGAGGATGGTCCAGATCAAAAGATGTGGGAAAACTATGATCTACTAGAATTTAAGGTTGTAGAAACACGCTTTAAAATAGTTAACGATGAATTTTTGTATGTTGTCAATAATGAGCTTACAAGAGACATTGGATTCAGGTTGTCAAGGTAGGCCATAGATTTCATTCAAGAATGGGGAAGTTGGTTTATCAAATACCCCAAATCCACCTATATTAGACTATTTGGATATGAAAAGCACCCTTTCAAATTTACAAGGTGTTGTGGTGATAGGTGGATTTTAATGGAATTTTCTCGTTGGGATTTTGAGGTAGATACAAATATTTTTTATAAACATAAGGTTGATTTCCACTCATTCCCAATGAAATTGGGGTTTTATTCTTGTTCTTCTTTTGTAGCAGGCAAGTCAAAAATAGAGGAATTCCAATCTATGAATTTGAAACTTCACACATCCAAAAAGGACTTTGATTCGAAGGGAAAGATGAATGGTCTATATGCTTCACAGTTTCCTTTCCATCGGCCACTTCTTAATGAATTTTGGGTAAATTTGCAAGATCAGTTTGAAGTGAGAAGAAGAGGATATGGAAGATTGAACATTCCCTAGATGAAGGGTTTTGAGATTAAAGAAGATATACCAGAAGGGACTTCAGATGATGGAATGATTCTTGATCCTAGGTATGAAATGGATCGAGAAGCTACAAAAGATCTAGATCCACTTAACTATATGGAGAAGGAGGAAACAAATATAAATAAAATTTCATAGGTATTTATTGAGAGAAGTTTGAAATGGTTTAACATTCATTTCAAGCAACCAAGAGTGAAGGCTTCAAGAAAGAAATATTCCAATAGTGAGCCCACTTCCTTAACTATAACAAGATAAGACAAGAGATTGAAGAAGGGTGTTACAACTATAGAATAAATTTCCCTAGAAGAAGAATAAGTATTGATGAAGAAGGTTAATGAAGCCTTAGTATAGGCTAAAGCCACTTTTTTTTTTCTATTGTAGGGGTTATTGCAGGTCTTGGTGTAAAAATCCTAGCTATTGTATACCCTAGTGAGGAAGCTACCAATGAGGGTCCTACTTTCCATTTGAAAATTGAAGAAACTCCTTTCCCTACACCAGAAACTACGAAGGTAGCAACTGGTCAAGAAGAAAATTCCCTAGTAATTGATGTGATAGAATCACCTATTCCCTCAGACTCTAAGGAAACTCCACTTCGTGAAGAATAAAGATCAGAATATGAAGAATATCTTGAGAGGGAATAAGTTGGAGAAGAGGACACTGGGTTTGAGACATGAAGCCTTTGGAGTGAGGCTAAAATGAGATATGTTTAAATAGAGGATGAACATAAAGAAATATTAGAAGGTGCTCAAAGAAAATCTGATGAAGAGCTAGCTAATGTGAAAGAGGAACAAAGAAGGAAGGATGAAGAGCTAGCTTGAGAGAAAGAGGTTGCAGAAGAACATAAGCAAGTTGAACTAGATAAAGTTGCAGAAGCCCAAAGGAAAGCTAAGGAAGAGGCCCATGCACAAGAGCTTGAACAATAAAATAAAGTTGAGCTGGAAAAATAACAAAGGAGGAAGCTTGTGTAATAGAACTAGAGCATAAAATACTAAGGGATGAAGAAGAAGATGCATAGAAAGAATTAGAGATGAATAAGCTAGAGGAGATAAGAGATGAAAATGAGAGGTTAGAGCAAGAGATATTTCTCAAAGAGAAAGAAGAGCAGAAAAGTACTTATTTTGAGAAAATAGTGGTAACAATATCCTCTACACCTCCTTCATCAATACCTCCTAGTACTCAACAGGTAATGCCTCAGCCAACTGCCCCTCCATGGCTTAAATGAAATCTAGAGAAAAGACAATTACAAGCCCAACCAGTGACATGGGATGATATGGTAAATGAGGTAGCTAAAGTGAAGCCCAAGAAGAAGCCCTGAGCCATTCATTCCATAAGGCTCACTGATGATGGAAACTTGGTGGTGGACATTGCAACTCCAGTAGCTGATAAGGATGATAGGGAGCTGGAAGCTTCAGATTATCAAGTGAGTACTATCAATATGGCCAAGAAGACAAGGAATCAATAGATGAATCTCATTGGCATTGTGGCTACCACTACCAAGTCGAGATTGATCAAGGACAAGCAAGCCAAGGATGAACTCAAGCCTTAGGTGGGTAAAATGATAATTTTTTTGAAGTGACTCACTGCCTTTACTTTTGAGTAGCAAACACCAGCAGAAGTTCCTGTATTAATGAGTCTAGAGCAATTTGATAAGTTTACCAACATGAAAATAATGGTTCAAATGATGGATAGATGGGTTGACCTTCTTAAGAAGGAGGTAGAAGAACTTTTCATTGTTGGTTCTAAAATTTATATAGAGGTAAGTGAGTTGGTCAAGTCTTTAGAAAAATACTAAGATTCTTGGAGCAGAAGAAGATAAAAATTTAAGGTATATGTAGAAGTTGAGGATTTTGAAGAAGGTGCCCAAAGCCAATGTAATTGAATATGCTATTTTCGAGGATCAAGACTTTAACTACATGGATAAATGTATGAATATATCAATCTTCAAAATATAATTTATCAAGGAGCATAGAATGATATTGCAAAATGCTCAACAAGATTTATCAAATGAAAGGAAGGTGATTAAGGGGATTGTTGCTAAAATAATTGACAAGGAGGCTTCATCAGACCTTGGGTTGATTTCATTAGAGAAGATAAAATATTGATGGAATAACATGTTGGAAAAGATGACAAAGGGAGGAGATGATGACGAAGGGCCTCTTCTAGACAAGCTAATGGATATCAGATCCTATGTATGACACAATTCTAGGAATATTGGCCAGCTGCAAGGTATGTATGCTACCACCACCAAGGAGTTTGAAAGAGCAATGTTCAGGGCAGAATGGGTAGATGTGCCTGAACATGAGACCTTGAAATAGATTTTCAGCAATTTTGATGAATATTTCAAGAAATTTAAAGCAACTAGAGAGGCTAAGACAACCAAATGAAGGAGAATATTCTATTTTTTGAAAGAGAATCTAGTCAACAAAGGTTAAATCAAAAATTAGTGTTTGACACATAGCTAGCTCTAGATCAATTTTGGTGGGCCAAGAATTGGGTGCAAGGATGAGATGTAGTAAACAACGAAAACTCCTATCCGGTTAGAATGAGGTGTGATCCTTCAAATTCAGTAATTTCAGCAAATAAAGATAGATGCTTAACTGGAAGCATCCCTATAATTGTGGATCTAGGCCCCAAATTGATGGATCATGATTTTTTTGAAAGGATAAATTAGAGTTAATTATTTCTATAAGATTAAATTTTATCCTCATTCTAAAGGTCGGCTTATTGAAGTTGGATTAGCTACCTAAGATTAAGTCCTTTTATTTTTATAGCTTTATGCAATAATTAAACACTTTTCTTTTACAAGTTCTAATGAAAATAGTTAATGTTGAGAAGTTGGTTAGTTTAGTGATGATGACAATAGACATTGGTTTTCCATATGCCAGTGAATATTGATGTGCATAAATATTTCTTAAAATTTGTGAAAATCAATAAGAAAAGGAATGAATTTAAGACTATATGTTATATCATCTATGGATAATTTGCTTTTTGTTTATTGATCTATGAATTTTTTGATGAGCTGGTGATTTGTTATTAAAAATTAATTCTAAAAAAAAAGATTATGAATGGTGTTAGGAATATTAAATCTACATTGTGGATGAATGTTATTGCATGATTTTTCATGAATTGCTTCATTTTACAATTTTCAACTAGTTACGAAATACTCATTATAGGAATTGCATATCTAAATTTTAAAAAATATTTCTCCACATTTTGTTGTTTGAAATCCTTGAGTGATATTTTTCTATTTATTTAAACCCCCCATGTTAGATTACTTTGTACTATCTAGTTTGTACCCCTTTTACCAACAAAGAACCCTTGAACATTACAGTTGCATGAATCATTGAATGATGACAACACAATTGAGAACCAGCTACAAAGACCTTGAAAGATAGGTGATCTTAGATCAGTTATCTTTTTTAGGAGAAATAGGATAGAGATATTCTATTTATCATTGTTGTGTTATTTTGACCATCAATAGTTTTGAGAAGAAATTATAGTTTTGAGTGATAGACATGGTGAACAACTTGCTTTTGTCCTAGTTTGACTAATTTTCACTAGTTTTTTTTTTTTGTGAAATTTATTAGCAAACATAGCAAATAGCCTGAAAATAGTGTATTGGCTAGTCTAAGATGATAAAATGTGTGTTTTTAATGTGTATGTTTGGAGGTTACTCACCTCAATTTTTGTGGGTCTAGCACAAATCGAAGACAAATCACACACATTAAACACTTTCCTATCTTAAAGTCAATGGCCAATGGTGCGACCCTCGGGCCCACAAATTGGAATCTCCATTGACACGAGTGAGGGACACCCTTTCGATTTATGTTTCAACTCCTGTCTACGAGAATGTACATATAGGGGCCTCCTAGAATGGAAGGATAACCAAAATCACCCTTTTCTTGGAAAGTTACAAGTATAATAAGTAACTTATACTAACTGAAGGATTCCCCTCTCACTCAAGGGAGCCATATGATTAGTAACTTTAAGGGTATAATGTGCATCCACTACAACGAGTGTCACACCAATAAAAATTCAATCCTAAAAGGATGACCTCTAACTAGCTTGTCTTTTAGTCACAACCCAAGGACTTACCACCTCATAAGCATCCAATAATCCACTTAAGACTTTAACCACTCATACTAGAGGCACTTATACATAAAGGTACCTCCCCATTCTTAATGGAATTTTATGGCTAAGTCTTATGCCAGTTTGGAATTGACTTTCATCTAATCCTTTTATATATCAACTCGAGGTAAAAATCATTTGGGGTTACCAAGGTGTTTTCTGTATGGATGTGTCTTACTTAGTAGGCCCACTCTAATGGGGTATAGAAAAAACAAGATAATCATAATGTTTTTGATCTCCAAGATCACTCAAGGTGTGAGGAGAGAGCATACAAAAATTACTTGACTCACACTAGCAAGAGTTCAATCACCTTAATAAAACTAAATGTGTGGTGTGATAGTGCAAATTTCAAAACATGTTTTTGATTCCCAAGATCACCCAAGGTGTGAGGGAAGAGCATACACACCCCAAAAAAAGTACAAAATCACAAGACAATGAAGTTAATGTTTCTTTTTAAGCACCAAATCAAAATGTGACAGTTGCAAAGTCACTTGATGCAATTTTTTTGTTCTTTTTAAGACCAATGAGTGTGAAAATACAAGTTCTTTTTAACCCAAATGAGTGTGACGTGTAAGATTGTTGTTAATTTTAAGACCAATGACTAAAAGATGCAAATTTGTTCATTTTAAACCCATGAGTGAGATATGCAAGATTGTTGTAAATTTTAAGATCAATAAGTTTGAATAGATAAAAATTGGTTGTTCATTTTAAACCCATGAGTAAGATATGAAAGTTGTAAATGTTAAGACCAATGAGTGAAAGATGCGAAGTTGTTAATTTTAAGACCAATGAATGAAAAATGCAAGGTGTAGTTTATTTTAAGCCAATGAGCATGTCTAAAATATATTGCAAAATCTATATTAAACAAAATAAACAAGTTATCAATTATAAATGGAAATGTCTCCTCCAAACTTAAGCCACGCACTGCAAATAAAGAATTTAGCAAACAAAAAAAACCCTTTAATGATAGCATAAAATTAAACCATGATAAATTTTCCAAATATTAGTTAAATTGAAAACTATAAAATTCTATAGAAATCTAAGAGTAATACCTACAAAACATAGAAAAATTTCAAAAAAAAATTGCATGAAAAAAATGTTATACATGAAAGAAACAGAGATTTTAAGAGGTCAATAGCCAAAATAAAAAAAATAGAAAACTTAAAACAACAATAACTTTATCAAATCTAAACTAAATTTAAAACTATAAATAGTTCCAAAAAGCTAAGAGTGATTCCTACAAAACACAAAATTAGTTTTATAAAATCCTATGTGTCCATTTTTTATAAACAAAAGAACATAGCACTGTTTTATGTGAATTTTCGGTTGTAACCTATAAAAATCTCTTAAAACACTCAATATATTAGTTCATATCAGGTTTACCAATGTATATTAGGAAAATTTAAGGTTAAAGGCATTAATCAATAAAACTAAAACCATAAATACCTAAACCAACAATGAAGCATGGTGTAATCCAACATAGAAATACTAAACATAAAGATATATTACCTATGCCATGGTTGATTCACCTCCATTGTACTTCTCCATTTTTCTTAATATGTTTGATTTCCCTCAGATTTAAGTATACAATGATAGGCTAATGACAATGATAGAAAAATATTGAACATTAATAGCTAGAGATTATTTTGCATAGAATGTGTGTAGGGTTGAAATGATAATGACAGGTGTCCTTGATAGAAAGCCAAATTGGAATGAAGGGCTAAGATTAAAAGCCAATAAGAGTTGACAATCAATGGCCAAGGTTGAAAGATGAAGCAATGAAGTAGGGTTAGGGATTAATTAAGGCAAAGATAGGGCTAGATTAAGAATGGATGGTTGACATTAAATTATAAAATAACTCAATCAAGGGGGAGAATTATATGAGATGTGAAGAGATAAGAATGACCTCAAATACCCTTGTTTAGGTTAGCCTAAATGAAACATATGCACCTTAAAAATGAAACCAACAAATAGGTTAAAACCAAACACTTCCATAGTGGAAAGAAGTGAAGGTGGACCACACCATGGGTTAACTGGGACCCATATTTACACCAACATGCTTTACCACACTTCCACAAAAAAAATTTAACTTTTGCAATTAATGTTAGCATGTCAAGTCAACCAAAACTAAACTAACACTAACAAGCATCCATATACCTTCCTCTCCATATCTAGAAACAACATGTGGACCCCATAGAAAAAATACACAACATATAAGAGCATTCAAACACTATCAAAATATTTAGCAACACTACCAAAACAACCTACTATTGATAATACCATCATCTTGTGTAGCCAACAACACTACCATAGGCATACAACTCACTAACCATCCTTGTGAAAACCTGAAAACATAACACTCCGAGGGAAGGTAGATACAAACAATATTATAATGTTCCCAAATGTGTAAGACAAGAAACTTCAATGCAGAGAAATTCAAAGCAATTTCATTTCTCCCAGACAACCTTTTTGACAGTCCAATAGACTGTCAAGCACAACTTCCATTGTTGCATAATTCAGAACCTAAAATGCTAGATATAACACCTCTAAACACCTCCGATCATCACATCCAAACCACACAATCACATCTTCAACTATGAAGAAGTGTAGAGAAAATTGCAAAACATAACTTTGCTACCTTATACACTCTTATTCAAAATTTCTCTAAAGCACCTGGGAACAAAGTGAACCAGCTATATTAGCAACATCAAAAACATCTTCTCATGACAACCACACTAGAGATTGCAACAATATATCCATCTAAAACACCAAAAAATATCTTTATCTACAACACTTTCTCAACACCACACTAGAAGTTGAGATAGGTTGACATCAACAACAACACTAAAGAAAACATAGTTCCACAATCTCCCTATTGACATCAATAACAACACTACAACAATACCCAATAGTTTTTCACATGTTGTTAGGGAGACCATGGTATTTTGATAAAAAATTAGTGCATGATAGAAATTATAACACCTATTCCTTGACAAAGGATGGTGTTTTTCATAATTTGAAACCCCTAAAGGAGGTAGAGAAAATGGTATGCGGTAATACTAGAATCTGTTTGGTTGATGGAAGAAATTTTCTAGAATATATGAGACATGAACATATGTTCTATGCAATGATTTATAGAATTGATAGAGGAGATGCTAATAAGATACCCATAGAGGCTTCAGATTTGTTGGATGAGCTTCAAGATATTGTTTCTAATAATGTTCCTAAATATTTGCCTCTAGTAAGGAAGATTAGTCATTAGTTGGACTTGATTCCTGGAGCCAGATATCTGAATAAGGAAACTCATCACATGACTCCAATAGAGAATCAAGAGTTGAATAGAAAAATGTAAGAGTTTTTGTGGAAGTGATTAATAAGAGAGAGTTTGAGTCCATGTGCAATACCTCCAATACTAGCACCAAAGAAAGATGGAGAATGGTGGATGTGTACAAATTCCAGAGCCAATAACAAGATCAATATCAAGTATACATTTCCCTTGCTGAGGAATGATGACATAATAGATGGTTTGAGTGAAGATGTGTACTCCACAAAGATATATTTGAAGAGTGGATATCAGTAGATCTAGATTCAAGAAGGAGATGAATGGAAGACAACCTTCAAAACCAAGGAGAGTTTGTACAAGTGGTTAGTCATGTATTTTGGGCTAACCAATGCACTAAGAACATTCATGTGGTTCATGAACAAGGTATTGAAAGAGTTTTGGGGTAAATTTTTGATTGTTTGTTTGGATGACATTTTGATTTTCAGCAAGACATTGGAGGAACTCCTGATGCATATCTAAAGATTTTTTGAGAAGCCAAGAGAGGAGAAGTTGATTAATTTTAAGAGGTGAAATTTTGTGAAGAGAGAGTTAGTATACCTAGAATTTTTTATCTTAGTAGATGGTCTTAGGATGGACCCATAAAAGGTAAGATTTATCATTGAAAGGCCTACACCAAAGAGTTCTATTGAGGTGAGATATTTCCATGGTTTAGTAAGCTTTTATTGAAATATTATCAAATGTTTTAGTAGTACTTGTGCACCCCTAACTGAAACAATGAGAGGGGATAGAAAAGAGTTCAAATGGACTATAGAGGAAATGAAGAATTTTGATATGTTGAAGAAGAAATTCATAGAGCAACCTGTTTTGACACTTCTAGATTTCAGCAAGGTATTTTAGGTAGATTGTGATGCTAGTGTATTTCCATTGGAGCTTTTTTGAGTCAATAAGGTAAACCTGTTTCTTATTTTGGTGAGAATTTGAATGGTGAAAAGAAGTATTTTATTTATTATCATGAATTTTATGCTATAGTTCGGGCTTTGAAGAAATGGGGACATTATTTGTTTCTAAAGGAATTTTTTTATATACTGATCATCAAGCCTTGTAGTATATTAATAGCCAAGGGAAGTTAAATCAAAGGCACTTAAAATGGGCTGAATTTTTGAAAAGGTCTACATTTGTTTGAAGAATAAGAGTGGAATGCCTAAAAAATTTATAGATTCCTTAAGTAGGAGGAAAAATTTGTTAATAGAAATATAGTTTGAAGTTGTTGGGTTAAATGAACTCAAGAGATTATATCATGAGGATCCAAATTTTTTAGAGGCTTGGAGGGCTTTCATGGAGCCTATAACTTTAGATACGATGAGATAATTGTATTTTATCCAAGATGGTATGTTATTTAGAGGGAGTCAATTATTCATTCTGAGTTCCATGGGAGAGAACCTGATCAAGGAAAAACACAGTGGAGGATTAGTGGGACACTTTTGTCAACACAAGACCATTGCTATTGTTGGCGAGCATTACTATTGGCCAAAGTTATAGCAGGAGGTGAATAATTTTGTGCAAAGTTGTAGAGTATGTCAAATGGAAAAGGGTGTGAGTCAGAATATTGGGTTATATCAACCATTACTTGTACTTGAGAGGCCATGGGAGGAAATTAATATGGAATTTTTTTTTGGTTTGATGATGATACAAATATGGAATTATTTTATAATTTTGGTGGTAAATATATTTTTGAAGATGACACATTTCATTGCTTGTAAGAATACTAGTGACATTGTTCATGTTGTAGAGTTGTTTTTAGGGAGGTGGTGAGACTACATGGTCTACCTAAGATCATAGTTTTAGATCGAGATACTAATTTTTTTGGTTATTCCTGAAGGACATTATGGAAGAAGTTAAATATGGATTTGAAGTTCAATTTTGCACACCATCCATAGACTAATTGATAGACATAAGTGGTGAATAAGATTTTGGGAAACCTACTATGATGCTTGGTAGGATATAAACCCAAAGGATGGAAATTTATGTTTACCACATGCAAAATTTTCTTACAATAATTTTGTCAACAAGAGCACTAGTAAATCAACATTCTAGATTATATATGGGAGTAGTCCAAGGAATTCTTTTGAGTTGAGGAGGATGGACAAGTGAGAAAAGAAAAGTGCCAAAGTTGAAGACTTTGGGGTAAAGAAAAAAACCCGTGTCACACTTTCGGACAAATAAATAGTTTCGAGCGAACTATTTTTGGTCAAAATAATTTTGGCCAAATAGGTTGCAGCCGAAACCATGTGGCACATACATGGTGCACAAGGTTTTGGCTGAATCGGTTTCGCTTGAAACCAAAAAATAATTTGTTTTGTTTGAAACTTTGAATTTGGCTTTCAAATTGGCTTATTTTATATGTGGGGCTTCTATCAGTAGGGTTTCAGCCAAATAGGATTTGACTGAAACCTATTTAGCTAAATATATCCACATGGTAGGTGACATGGCAACAAAGTCATCATTTTCTCAATTTTTCAAAAAAAATCAACTTCTGCTAAATATTTCTACAATCAAAATTATTTAAAAAATAAAAAATAAAAATACCATTTTGTAGAGCTCACAGTTCTGAATCCATATTTTGATTAGTTTTAGTATATAAATATTTTAAAATATTGCAAGTAGGTTGTTCAAAGTCAAAAAGAGGCTCAGTTGAAATTAAATAAAAAATAGTAAATCGTCATAAAACAAATTGGAAAATATATGATGCTCTAGAGGAGACAATCCTCTTCAAAAGGGTATATTTTTTTTTTTAAATGAAAAAAAAGAAAAAAGTAGTTAATGTGAACTGAAAACTATCAAATTTGGGTTAGTTTGAGTTTAAAATGTTATTACGAGAAAAATATACATCAAAATTTCAAAAAAAATTCCATGCCCTAGATATTGAAGTCAGTTATCTAGGAAAAAAAGAAAGGAGAAAATGATTTTTCTTTCTATTTGTTTCTTAATGTGAACTAAACATCACTTTTTCTTGAAATTTTCAACATAACGAAATCTTCTTTGAAATTGATAAAAAAATATCATTTTTTTTTTAAAATAAAAAATTATAGGAATAAACTTCAACAAAAGTTCTACATTTTATTAGTTTACATAATTTTGAAATTCAAAACATAAATACCACTTTTATGTGGTTGAAGTTGAGAACTTTTTCTCATGTTGGTTGATTCCCTTTAAAAAGTGTGACACAGGTTTGTACTTTTACCCTTGAGCACATAAAGAATTGTTATGAAGAGGTGAGAAAACATATCAATAAGATGAATATTTAGTACAATGCTAAGGAAGATCAGAAGAGAAGATATAAGGAATTATAGGTTGGAGATGAAGTCATGGTTCACTTACAAAAGGATATATTTCTAGTTGGTACATATCACAAGTTGAAGATGAAGAAATTTGGACCATGCAAAATCCTAAAGAAGCATGATTTGAGAAATGCTTATGAGGTAGAGTTTCTTGATGAGATTCATATTTTACATGTGTTTAACATTTCTAATTTGATAGAGTATCATGAAGGGAATATAGAGGATGAAATGAAAAAACCACAATGGAACATTCAAGAACCTACTTTAGAAATGGAGGAGATAGAAGATATTTTGGATAGTCATGTGGGTAGAAGCACCAAAACATGCAGTATGAGGAGTACTTAGTGAAATGGAGAGGAAGACCTATTGAAGATTCATCATGGTTGTTGAAGGTTGAGGTTAACCTTCTTGGTTTCCCTCTAACTCCTAAGAAGTGATGGGGTCACTTTTCAATTTACCTTGGGTGTCTAATATGAGAGCATCTCGGTTTAAGAGAAATCTTGCATCACACAAAAATATTATTTTCTTTATTTTAATTTTCAATAAGGTCTTATTTGTGGTGAATTAATAATTAATAATTTCCAAAATATTGCAGTTTTCACCTATGTTGATTTATAATTGTAATTTTGGAGGTGGATTTACTTTGGTAAAGGTTACAAAAGAATCTCAAAGGAATATTCCATTTGGGCATCCCATTTTGGGTGGGGAACACTGATCAATGCACATTCTTGCATGTTCATTTGCATGATTTACATGCATTTGCATGTTGGGCGTCCAATTTTGCATATTGGTGCATGTTTATTGATAGAGTTGTTGGAGCCACCAATGATTAACGAAGATTCTAGAATTGAAAAAATTTTATTGGATGAGCTTTAGGTTCCCATGTGAAGGTCATGTGAGAATTTAGTATTTTTATTATTTCATGGTTTATCCTTAAATGGGGCATGGGTTTTCTACGGAGGTTTTTATATATTTTTTTGGGAAACCACTATGGTATTCTCATCCTCAAACTTCTATATATTGATTCCTTGTCATTGTGAGAGGTTGTCTTTTCTAGATTTGTAGTTTTGCAGGACAACATAAGCAAATGCTACTTGATTGAGTAGAGGATTTGAGACTCCAAATCTTAAATAGATTTTTGTATTTAGAAATCTCATGTT
Source organism: Sequoiadendron giganteum (assembly GCA_007115665.2). Lineage (NCBI taxonomy): Eukaryota > Viridiplantae > Streptophyta > Pinopsida > Cupressales > Cupressaceae > Sequoiadendron > Sequoiadendron giganteum. The sequence goes on from CM021107.1 coordinate 138,223,161, forward strand.
GTAAGGGAGCTTGTGAGATTCCAAAAGTTATAATTCCATTTCATTATTGAAATAATTTAATATTTTTTTCCTTCTTGTAACTTTTTTGGGAAATCTATACTATTGATGTGAGTGTAAGGTTGTAAGGGGAGTACCCTTCATTAGAAAATCAGCAATTTAACTTCAAATTCATGTTTTATGTTCATCTTCAATAAAAACTTGTACCTATTGTAGAGACTTGTAATGCTAAAGTAATATCAAGGTTGTTCTTGATTGTAAATTCTACATGACTATAAGTTGTTCATCTTGGTGAAGTAATCAATTTTCTATTCTAATTTTGGGTGCGTTTTGCAGCTATTTCATTGGTGAATAGTTAATTTCTCTAAAATATTGTAGTATTTTGTATGTAGTTATGAGATATTCTAGTAAAGTTCAAATAGTTTTCTACTTTAGTATGTCCATTTATTTTATTATATGTGTGAAATATCTAAAACCTTTAAACTTCTTAGGCTCTTTTCACTATTTCTCTAATCTTTTTCAATTTATTTGATCAAACTGGTTGGAATAATATGTATGTGGAAATTAATTGATACATAAACTATTAATATTAATTAAATTATTTTCAAGATTAAGTAGATATTGAGATAATTATAAGTCCCTTTATGAACAGAGTACTAAAAATGAACCTTAAGCGAACCTAGTAAGTCAAGACCTAACATTCTTGAGACTTGGGATAATTAAATACTAATTGAATTAGTGATCTTTCAAGATAGATAGGTTATATTGTTTGAAAATTAATTTGTGTTTTCTGTGAGTAACATCCTCATCAAAACCACCGAATAACTTAAACCCTAGATGAAAAATATATTTGTATTTTATTATATTAGCCATGCTAGAGCATGAATAGAGGGTGCATTTTTTACATAGGGTCCCCTCCTTATTGAGAATATTGAAGGTCTAAAGAACACCTCATTTACTTGTATTGTAAAATTTTATTAAGTTAATCACTTTGATCTATTTTTATTTTCTCTTGTATTGCCAATTCAACAACAAGAGTTGAAAACCCAAGCTTGCAGGTATTTATTCCTCTTTATCTTCTAGGATGTGGGGATTTATCTTGTTAGGTTGCATTGTTTCCAAGAACACTCGAGTTACCCTTTTTGCAGGCTATTTGTATATTTCTTATTAGCATTCAAAAAAATTGATATACGGTTCAATGATGTGTTATGATTTTTCTTCTCTATTATTTTCATATACACTTGATTTGAAAAAAATGATTTACACATTTCTAGGGAGTCTATCCAAATCAACTTGAAGTATATCAATACCATCACTATAGTAAACTCAACACTCTAATAACCCCACCCAAGTTCCTATAAATAACACATATTGACATATCCAAGTGAGAGTTCACCTCCAAACTGTAGGCTTGCTCACAAGCCACCCTCGAGCTAAGAGACCCTCTAGAAAACTAGGTTTCACAATAACCATAGATACAACACTACATCTCTTAAAATTATGTTTTAAAACATGAACCATCTACCAAAGGGTATACACCTTAAATCTTACACAAGATTCAAAAATAAGGGATAGAAATTAATCTCGCTCCAAAATGGGAAAAATAATTCACCTATGAACTAAAAAATACACTAATTTCTTAAGGAGATAAACCTTCTTCAATATATTTTTCCTCACTTCCCCCATCCCCAAAAAACCTCCATGGCTAGACCACACAATAAAAGATAAAAATAAATCATACAAGAAATTATCATCCAAAAAACATGGATTCAATATAACATAAAAAATTAATTAAAAAAAAATGCATACCATTCAAGTCCATGTAAGATCCTACCTCTTAAGCTTTCCATGGTAGAGGATAAATTGATGAAGCTTCTTTATAAATATATGATACCTTCCCAAGCTCTTCCTCAAACCCCTAGCTTGAAACTCAAACACAATACACAAAAACCAAAAAAGGAATGGGAACCCATCACAATGACTCAAGGAGAGTATATGTAGTGGATGTCAAGGAAACTTTCCTCTTCCAATGAGTACGTGACACACAAATCCTAATCACCGCCTCTTCCCTTTCCCAACAAATCCTAAAGGAGTGGTCCCCAAAAGATTCTCACACATGTTTGACAACAAGGATAAGAGGTGTACTTGGGTACACTTTTCCCCATGAGGGATCCTTGGGAGGAACTCACATGTGTGAGGTCTTATGAAAACCCAATACATGAACTTGAAAGAGTTGGTTTGAAAGTGATAAGTCACTTTCCCTCACCCACAAGAAATATATTCGTTATCCACTTCCCAAGGAATTTGGAAAGGGTTAAATTTAAAGAAAGCCTTAAGGTATAGGTCTTAAAAGGTACCCAACCCATGGGGATTGACCTAAGGACCTAAAAACACTAAATAAGAGTGGGAAAATATATAGTTTGAAGACTTAGAATATCATACAAAATCCAATCCAAGGTTATCCAACAAGAATGACACTTTCCACCCAATAAAACTCATACAAACATTAAATAAACCACTAAATACATTTACAATATTGAGAAATCATATTTACAACAATCACACATTTAGAGACCTTAGTCCCAATCATGAACTAAGGTCATGACTTCACTAGGAATCACACAACTAGGGTTTTCATATGGGACCTCCGATTTTTATTGGCCATTATTTTTCTTGCACACTTATTCATAACCATTAATATGCCTAATAGAGTAGCAAAAGCAACATAGATTAAACATGCCAATATAATCATATAATTTATAGAACAATAGTTCACATACATTCTTAATCACTTTTACCTTGTATTGCATATCAATTAAATCTAAATTCTATGTGCAACATAATATCCAACAAACAACACATGTATTTGACTGAATCATTTTCAACTCCAATTAAGGTAATGGGATTAGATAAAGGTCTTTTTAAGAACTATATTTCAATCCCCAACTAATGTCAATTAGAAGGGACAACATACATTCAATCATCTAACAACACAAAATTATACTTACTATCTATGATTTAGATTATCACTAAAACATATGGGATTCAAGTTATCCCACACATGATTTGACAAACTAGCATCAAGGTTATTTGTTATGAAACATAATAAATTTCAAACAATATAGTCATATAAAAATAAATAATTGTAGGTCTATTGGCACAATAGAGTCTATAGGTACACAAAAAATTTGACTAGCCAATATTATGCATATTTATCAATAAGAAAGTGTGTCATCAAGGTCATACATAAGGTGAGGCTTTACAAAAAACACAATTAAGTGGAAAGTTCTTATCTTTATCACATGTCAACAATCATGTAAAAAATCATTATCACTACATCATATAATTGATTTAAAAAAAAATATTTCAACATGTCAATTACAACATTGAAGATCAAATTCTAGATATGTTCACCAAAACATTAAGTGAATTTTTTTTACAAAATTTGTAAGTGTAATTATTATGCTTGAGTTGCTTATTTATACTATGATATTGTGTGAGGTTTCAACAACATAGTTTTTTAGTCAAACTCATTGTTCTATAAGTCATAAATAGTGGTTCACACAAACCCATCTCTCGTGAGCATGAATGACCCACTTAGCACTCATTACATCTAGGTGATGTTCACAATGGTAAAGCAACATGACTCATTGAGTCATCATCCATTCTAAAACAACTCTAAATCAAAGATGTTTAACCACAGAATTTCCTTCAAAATCAAATCCACTCAATTCGCTATCTCATTTTAAAAAAAATCAACAAATATTACAACTTCCAAACCAATAAATTTGACTAAAAACTACTACATTGAATTCTCACAAAACATCATAATTTGATAGAATACCAAATAAAGTATCTCTCATTTATATTTCCATCTTATTATAGCCACCCATCTGTCCTCATTCTCTGAAATGATTCAGAGGAAAGTTAGGGAGGAGATGTTTCGCTGTCATGAAACAGTTATTATAGATCTGATCTTAAAGTTGATGGCATTTACTGAAGAGGGCAATCTAAATTATAGAATTGGATACATTCCAGACGTTTATAGATATTGACAAGCATAATGTGTGATTGGGAGCCGTCCAACTGGACTATGTACCTACAAAGTCCATGGCATGTAAGGATAATTAATTAGAAAGGTGGTGAAAGCTCCTTATGAGGAAAGAACTGTACACAATGTGCATCAATTCAATTAGTGCTCAACAACTGATCATTTACATCTGAAGTGCCTTACACGGGCAGGAAAAGGACCAAACTTCATTCGGTGGTCCTCTGTGCTTGATTAAAGATCTGGTTTATTTTTTCTAAGAACCCAAACTTCTGGTTTACTTTTTCTAAGAACTCCTTCCCCGTTTTTCGTGAGCAGTAGTTGATGATTGCAAATGGATGAATACAAACCATTAGAAAACGGCTGACGTGAGATGACGTTGAAAGGATTTAATAGCTGGGTCCAATGTAATAATTGTGAGAATATTTGTCATATTTGTCATAATTTGATCAATTAATAAAATGTATTACAAAATAACAATAAATATTTTTTTATATATGTACAATTATTCATCTTAAAAATAAAATTAATAGATGTCAATATCTAATTGTTCATGTGAGAAAAGTCAATCTAATTCATTATATATAATGATTATGTATTAAAATATCATGGTATCAAAATAAAATATTACGTCTTTGTCATTCAATTGAATAATTTAAGTTTGTACAATCTATTAATTCTTGTATAGAATTTCTAATATTAAACCAAATAGAAAATTATTTTAATGAACAATATATATTCTTGGTTTTGTCATATTTTAAACCCCAATTTGTAACAAATTTGATTCTTTCTCTTCCAATTAATGTGACATAATTCAACATTTCTAAGATGTAACTCATCAAAGAGAAATTTCACCTGAGCATAAGTTATATTAAAGCTCTTCTTTCAATTTTTTAAGAACACATTTTCCATTTCTCTTGAGGAGATGATGATTGGAAATGAGTGAATAGAAACTCTTTAAAAATAGTTGATGTGACATGAAGTTGAAAGGATTTAATAGTTAAGTGCCTTGTAATAATTGTGAGAATATTTTTCATAATTTAATTTATTAATAGAATGTATTGCAAAAATATTAATGAATATATTTTTACATATTTATAGCTACATACCATTTCATATTAAAAATAGAATTTATAGTGGTAAAAATCTAGTTGTCCATCTAAATCATTACACATAAAGATTGTGTATTAAAATATTATGCTATCAAAATAAAATATTACATCTTTATCATCTTCATTCTATTCTAATTAATGTGACATAATTTAGGGTTTATATCTACATCCTCAAAGAGAAATTCTATGTGACCATGAGTTTGATTAGAGTTCTAGTTTAAATTTTCTAAGAACCCCTTCCCCATTTTTTTTATTTTTTGATGATTGGAAATTGATGAATATAAACTATTAAACAATGGATGACATGAGATCAACATCTCAAATATGTTGTTGAAGGGATTTAAGAATTGGGTACACTCTAATAATTATGAGAATATTTGTCATGATATAATTTGTTAATAGAATATATTATAAAAGTATTAATAAATATATTTTTGCATATGTACAATTACTCATCATTTCATAGTAGAAATCTAATAAATAGTGGTCAAAATCTAGCTATGCATGTGAAAAAAGTCCATCTAATTCATTACACATAAATTGTGTGTACTAAAATGCTATGCTAACAAAATAAAATAGTATGTCTTTATCATTGCATTGAATATTTTAAGTTTATACAATCTATTAATTCTTGTGTACAATTTCTAATACTAAACCAAATAATTTTTTTTTTTAATGAACAATATATATTCTTCAATTCTTATTTTTAAAATCCCCAATATTTAACAAATCATTCATTATGTGTAACATGCCCATTGTTCTACACATTAATTTCTCTAAGATTCAACCCCAAGTAAATAGATCATCCATCTTAGCCAAATAAGCAATACATTTTTTTCTTTTCAAAACTATAAAGATAGAATGCACATTTTAAATAAATATTATTTCCAAACTTTCTATTGCATTATACTAAAGTATTACATCTTTCCAAAGTATTGATAACATAGTACATGATAACATGATATCATTTCTCTTTTACAATCTTTTTGTCATAATGGATACAAATACACTAATATGGCTCCTCAAAGCTTACTGGATATAAATACAAATAGTCTTAGAAATATTTATCCAAATCTTGGTCACCTACTAATGAGGAGAAGCATCACTCAAGAAATTTTCTACCAACCTTGGACTAACTATGGTCCCCCACACAATTATCAAACTGATAGATGGCCCTACCCTTTGATGAAGAGATTGGTTGGTAACCTCATAATAAAATTTGACATTTTCTAAGCTTGGTGTTATGTTCTACATATCTAGATCTGTCACATAGTGGATACAACCTACACATATGACTTTCCTAGACTAATATGTAAATCTCGATCATAGTGACTAGTACTATGAACAATGACAACTTACACTACTTTGGCCAAAGTATTTCAATCCCTCATAACAAGTGGACTTCCTATATTTCATCCACCTTCCTAGCTTAATTTATAATGACCATTCATAATCTATGTATATGTTATCCACTTCATTGGATTATCCTAACCCTAGAAATAACCTATTATCTCTATGTTTAATTAACACATCTACAAAGTATCCAAAATAACTCTAAGAATAAACTAGATTAACCATTAGCTACGTAATTTATATCCCTAACATAGTAATTAATAGCCACTATGTCCACCTATTCCTTAATATGGAATATATATAAAAAAAATCAAGAAATATAGATCTTTATACTAAATACAATAAGCTTCCTTTCACTTTCATAAGAGAATCAAATATCCTTTCCCTAATAACAAAAATAACGTTCTTTAAAAACAAATCAAACTTTGAAATGCAATCTTTTCAAATTCATAAAATAAAGTATAAAAGAATGGGAATCAACATGCCTATTTATGCAATGCTCCAAATGATCAATCCATATTCCCAACACAATCTTCCCCAACTCAGTAAGCAAATCCCAATTAGCTTTCTCCTATTTTACCAAAGACTCCCTCTCAAAATCCTCTCTCAAATTCTCTCAAAATAACTCACTCTCAACTTAAGAAATCAGAACACAATAACTCAAAAAATTCACAACAAGAATGCAAAAATATGATGCATTAAAATGAGGTACATAGCTCCTTTATTTATACACAAAAAATAGCAACTAAAGGCTAGAAATAGGGTATGAGGATTGACACATCTCATCTCAAATGATTCGACTTAGCAATGTAAACAAAAGGTGGTAGAAAAAAATTGATGCACAGTGAACACATACACAACCATGGTGAATGAGTCACACTTCTCAATGAACACCAAGAAATATAATAAAAATGTAAGGTATTTTCCTCCTACAGGTTGAATTACTTGGCACACCTGAGTGCTTGACTATTTTTACATTTTACAAAATGCTTCGCATTCTATAAATTCATGAGTAATAGACTTTAATTTGATTCATGCTTTTATCAGTTTGCGACACATTTTATTATTTGTGCCATATTATATGGGTCAATGTTCACTTGTTTGACTTGGTCGACACTCATTCTTTGGATGATCATTACTATTTTTTTTTTTGACAAATAATTGGTAAACAAGTTTACATGGTAATAGTAACATAAGCTCTTATACTTAGTGTTGTCCATATTATATTATAACACTTTTAAATGTTTAAAGTACCATTCAAATATATATTCATGTATTGCTTACCTTAGTGCTATTTCCATTGAAATATGTTGCGTGCTATTCTTAGCATAATCTAAGTTTAAAATGTTATGCATTATATGATAATTCATCACTTAGAGAAAATATTCCTTTATTAATATATAATATATATATAACTTATATATACATAGATATATATATATTTCAATTTATCATGTATATAAGTATATATATATATATACATAAGTCACAAGTTAATAGAGTTGTATCATTCGATATATGGATACTCTTATGTATCCTCATATTTCATATAGAATAATGTATTCTTATATATACATATATACTTTTATATATATTAATATACTTGTATGGATGTTTCCATTATGTCAATACATACACGTATGTTAATACAAACACACACACACACACACACACACACATATATATATATATTTATACTTGTATACTATATATATATATCATACTTTTATATTTAAGGACATTAACACAACCATATCAATTGAGATATATGCATGGTATGTATATATATGTCATCTTGTCTGATCAATATTCTCATGCATATGGGTAATACATCCATGGAAATCCGTACATATATCTATCTTCATATACTCATGCACATAATTACTCATGTGTATGAGTTTATCTTTGACACATAAATGTATACATATGCATACATTATATATATATATATATATCTTATAGATTAAATATAAACACATAAAGAAGAACTCACTCATCACAAAGAGACTCAACATTGCAAAACTCTAAATAAGAACATTCACAAATAAATCACAACAAAGACTAAAGATAACTTACTATTTTGCACTATTATCACAACTTGACCAAACTAGAAGTGTGTGTGTGAAAGCTCATTTTAAGTCTTTTATCAAAGGATACTAGACCAAGTTCTTCTCATTGATTGATACTTACCCTCTCTTCAAGAGGCTTGAATCAACTCATGTATCCAACTTATTACATTTCAATAGTAGTCAGCTAAAAATAATACATTCATTTCCATCAAATATTTCACAATTAGAATCATTTCATAACATCACTAGTAGAAAAATGGGGTGTAAGATATCCCCCCTTATGAATCATCATCTCCGATGATTTTAAGTAGTTGTAATATTTAAGTAAACTATAAGCATAATCATATCAAAAAAAAAAATCAAGAACTTTCAAAAGCATGCAAGACATAATGAAACTTTTTCTTAATCTCAGCATAGTCTTCCCAAGTGGTAGAATCTTCTGCATACTTGTCTTGTCCACCAAAATTTGCATTGTAGAACCTTTCTATTATGCAAGTGAAGCTTACGTCTTTCAAGAACCTTGAGAGGCTCAATTGCTACCAATCCTGCATCTTGTACCTATAAAGCATTCCAATCAATAACATGGTTATCCCATGGTATACACTTTTTAAGGTATGAGATCTGAAAGACATTGTGCATCCTGGCAAGATTTGGTGGCAAAATAGTTCGATGAGCAACTGGGTTTATTTCCTCAAGAACCTTGAAAGGACCTACATAGCGTGGAGCTAGTTTGGAAAAAAATCCAAAATTTATGGAAATCTTATGAGGTTTCACTCTTGAAAATAACTTTTCCCCTACTAAATTTATTTTTGGGTACTCGCTTATAATTTGCATAGCTTTCCTACCTATCATTGGCTTTAGCTAGCCTCTACTTAATTATTCTTACTTGCTCCTCCATTTTTGATAACATATTTGGACCAAGACTTATCCTATCCTCTATCTTATCTCAACTTATAGGAGTTCAACATTTTCTACCATACAATGCTTTGAATGGAGCCATTTTTATTGTTGAATGAAAATAATTGTTGTATGAAAACTCAACCAAAGGAAAGAAATATTCCCACTTGTATTGTTGATACATGCAATACATCCTTAGTAGATCTTCAAGCACTTTTTATACTCTTTCCATTTTTCCATCCATTTCTAGATGATAAGTTAATCTTATATTTAACTTAGTTCCAAGTGAGGAGAACAAGATTTTCCAAAACCTCGATGTCACACAAGAATCCCTATCCAAAATGATCTTCTCAGGAATTTCATGCAATCTAAACACCTCTTGAATAATTTTTTGAGCTATGATAGAATCTCCATCAATTATATTCCTAAGGATAAAATGTGCTACCTTGGTTAGCATATTCATCACCACTAGAATGGCATTGTGCTTATTCCTTGACATAGGTAAACCTTGTACAAAGTCCATACTAATGACTTACCACTTGCTTTTGGGTATATCATGTAGATATAATAGACCTACACGGTGACGATGTTCTAATTTTACCCTTTACATTACAATCATCTTGCAACAAATCTTGTAGCATCCCCTTTATACCCTTCCAAAAATATAGCGGCTTCACATCTGCAAACATCTTTGTTACACTAGGACATCCAGAGGATGGTGCATTATGAACTTATTTCCACACCATGTTCCTTAAATCCTCTAAAATAGTTACATATACTCTTTCTTTAAACCTTAATAATCCATTTGGTTCAAAGTGAAAACCTTAATATCTTGCATCTTTCGGATTATCTATGAGTGCTTTCTTAACTTGCTTATAAAATCTATCACTAATGGACTCTTGCAACACTTTTCCCTTAGATTTATTTTGAATTGTTATCATAGAGGCAATATGCCTTCTTCGAATTAGTTCATCGACAGTACAATTCTCTTTTCCCTTGATGTAGTTGATGTTGAAGTCATAGTATTCTATAAACTCTAACCACTTTCTTTGTCATGCATTCATATTTGGTTAGGTAAATAAATACTTCAAACCACGATGATCAATCCTAACTTCAAAAGGCTTTCCCATTAGATAATGTCTCCACATATGCAATGCATGAACAAATTTCACTAACTCTAAATTATATGATGCATAATTTTGTATGTAGGGCTTCAAATTTCTTGATTCATAAGTAATAACTTTTCTGTCTTGCATCAAAACTCCTCCTAATCCTTCAGTTGATGCATATGTAATGATAGTAAAGTTGTCTTCTAGATCAAGTACCTTCAATATTGGTGCAGTAGTCAATTTATCTTTGAGTAGGTCAAAATTTTCTTGAAACTTTTCTGACCATTCAAAATTCTTACCCTTCCTTTGTAATGAAGTAATAGGAAAAGCTATTCTAGAAAATTTTGCGACAGACTTCCTATAGTCACTAGCCAAACCCATAAAAATTCTAACCTCTGATACACTTTTGGGCTCTGGCCACTCAAGCACTACCTTTTATCTTAGCTAGATAAACCACAATCCCTTTCTCCAAAATTACATGACCTAGATACTTCACTTCCTTCTGAAATAATGTACACTTAGAGGGTTTTCCATATAGCTTGTGCTCTCTTAACCATTGGAGAACTATCTCTAAATGTCTACAATGATCCTCTTCATTCTTGGAATAGATTAAGATATCATCTAGGAATACTAATTCAAACCTATCCAAGCAGTCTTTAAATATTTTTTCATTAGGTTCATGAATACTGCAGGTGCATTCTTAACTCCAAAGGGTGAGACTGTGAACTCCTAATGACTGTATCTAGTCTTGAAATTAATTTTGAAACTATTTTCATCTTTGATCCTTAGTTGGTGATAATCAGATCACAAATCAATCTTTGAAAAAACTACCACTCCTCACATATGATTGAAAAGATCATCTATACATGGCAATAGATACGTGTTACTTATTGTAGCCTTATTAAGCATTTGATAATCTATACATAAGTGTAGGGTACCATCCTTCTTCTTTATGGAGATCATTGAGACTCCTCAAGGTGAAACACTAGGTCTTATCAATCCTTTGGACAACAACTCTTCCAATTGTGCCTTAATCTCCATTAATTTCATTGTAGTCATCCTATAGGATATTTTAAATACAAGTTTTGACCCTGGTACAAGATCAATGGAGAAATAAAATACTCCCTTGGGAGGTAGTCTAGGTAATCCTTCTGAAAAGACATCCACATTTTTTTGTAATATTGGATACTTCTCCATATCCATTTCTCCATACTCCACCACTTCTCCTTCTTCAAATTCTTGTGTATCACCATACATGACTCTATATTGAGGATTAACTTCCTTGAATTCTTCTAATTTATCCATTTTAACTACAAAGAGTTGGCAACCTTTATTTTTCTCTCTATACATTTGCATAGCTGAAATCTAATGTAGTTTTACTTCTCTAGGCATTTCTTGAAAAGATACTGGATTACCCAGATCATCTAGACATTCTACGGTTTTATCATGGAAATCCACTTTATCTCTATACTTCTATAACCAATTCATACCTAAGATGACATCATAGGATCCTAAGGGTGTTATGTACAAGTTTACATCCATTGAGAAACTTGGAAGTTCAACCCTTGCCTAAAATAAACATTGATTCACCATTGCTCTTGCCTGGTTTTCATATTCTATAACCTAATATTTTTCCATAAAACCAGCCTTCCTTGAAATCTAATTAGCTATTCTAGGTGAAAATAATTCTCTATGGCTCCAATATCAATAATTATAGACATAGGTAAACCAAGCAAAGTACTTGGAGTTTCCACCAGGGTGATTTGGTATTCAACTTTTCAATTGTCCATTGTTGCATGGATCCTTTATTGAAACACAACCTATTGAGGAGGAAGTGAATTACCATGTGGTTACAAACTACATGATTTTTTGGGACATTGACTAGAATAATGATCACCACCACATGTAAAGCATCCTTTTACTGGTCCTCTTCTCTTTGTTGGCCTAACATAATTACCACCATTCCCTCTAGCTTTGTTATAGCTACCACTGTTGTAATTTTTGAAGTTTCTTCCTCAATGATCCTTCCTCATCTCATTCCATTTTTTGTGTGATCCTTTGTCCCCTTTCCTTTGAAATTATTTCCCCTCATTAAACTTCTTGGGAACTTTTTTAATTTGAGGTCCTTCATTCTTCTTTTGATTCCTCTTCTCTCAATAAACCAAGATGGCTTTGAGATTTTTGTCTTGCTTGATTTCCTTGTCATATACTAGTTCCATAGTGGCTATCCCATGTACATCCACCTCTCCACCTATTTGGCCATTTAGTCCCATAATGAACTTTCTAATTCAAAATCACTCATCCTTTTGGTACATTGGTACATACCTCAAGAGACAAGTGAATTTCTCCTAGTATTCATTCATTGACATTTCTCCTTGCTTAAGATTTTGAAATTCAATGATCTTTTGATCTAAAAAGAGTTGGGGTAACCATCTCTTTCAAAAAATCTCAACACACTCATTCCAATTCAGTTTTAAAGAACAATTCCAAGTTCCATTTTTCGTGTCCATCCACTAGTTAAAGGCTTCTCCTACTAACTAAAATGCTCCCCATACAACTTTAGTAACTTTTGAATAGTTTCTTATTTCAATGTACTTCTCCATTTGAATTAACCATGCCTCATCTTATTATCCAATGGTTCTTCCTTCGAATTTAGGAGGATTAATATTTCTCATATCTCTAGAATATTCAGTTGTCATATGCTTTCTCTTGGTTCCCTCAAAATATGATTGAGTTTCATCACTTTCTTGATCCTTAGATTTAGTGTAATTACTAGAATATTCCCCTTCTTCCTCATTTTTGGGAACTTCTTCATCTTCTTCATTGAGTGGTAATTTTATTTGTTTCTTTCTTTCCTCTCTCTTCTTGCTCAAGATTTCATATTCTTACATTAGTTTCATCCATGATTTCCAAAAGTTGATCCAAGTTGGCTTTGACATTTTCTAGACCTTGTCCTACTTCTTGACTCCATCTAGGATTAGTTATTTTCCTAACCATTATCTTAACTATAATTTTACCTAGAAGTTTATCTTAAATTAGATCCTATCATGGTTTACTAAATTCATAGGAAAACATTTGAAAAGAGAAAATAAACATATAAAGTTTCACTGTATTTCATACACAATTTTTTGATAAATAAAAAGTCTTTCATTTATTCATAAGGGTTTCAATATCATTTATTTTACATAGAATGACTATTCAAATAGTCAAGAGGAGAGTATCCATTGGATCCATTCTTAGAAAACTCAATGGGGTGTACCCCTTAGACTTTTTCTCATCTCTCATTTGATCTTCTCTATGCCAAAAAAGGATAGTAACCTTCAGATTTATCTTTTGATACATAGTTTCAAGGAACATATCCCTCTGATTCTCTACTAGAGGCTATAACAATTACTTTAGAGATAGGTACTACTCGAGGGTTTCTAAATATCAATGTTGGACTAACACTACATTTTGAGGAAATATCTATGGATAGTGGTAATGAGTTTGATCTAGACAAAGAAATAGATGGTAAGCTCTTGAAATTGACTTCATCTCTCATCCTTCTTTTCTCTTTTCTAATTTGTGACAGAGAATGACTGGTTTTCTTGATATCACTTAACCAGATGGAATTTTCATAGTTAGTTCCCTCTATGGTATGAACAAGGGCTTCTTTTTCCTTCTTGGCCCATAGGTAGTGCTCATTTCTAATCACTGACTTTCTTGCAGTTAACCCAAGACACACCATCCCGACACAAGAATTTTCCAAACACTTAGAATCATAATTTTGGAAGATAAAACATAGTGAGAACATAGGTTCTACAGCTGAACCTAGTAATTTTGATAACATGTGTAACATTCCCATTATTCTACACAATAATTTCCCTAAGATTTAACCTCAAGTAAATAGATCATGCATCTTAGCCAAAATGAGAAATAAATTTTTTATTTTCAAAACTATAAAGATACCATGCACAATTGAAATAAATATTATTTCCAAAATTTCTATTGCATTATAACAAAGTATTACATCTTTCCAAATAATTGATTATATAATACATGATAACATGATATCATTTCTCTTTTATAATTTTTATATCATAATGAATACAAATACACTAACATGGCTCCTTAGAGCTTACTATAAATAAATATGAATAGTCCTAGAAATATCCATCCAAATCTTGGTCACCTACTAATGAGGAGAAGCATCACTCAAGAAATTTTCCTACCAACCTTGGACTAACTGTGGTCTCACGTATAATTATCAAACTGATAGATGGCCCTACCCTTCAATGAAGAGATGTTTGGTAACCTCATAATAATAATTGACCTTTTTTGAGCTTGGTTTTGTGTCCTACATATCTAGATTTGTCACATCATGGCTACAACCTACACATATGAATTTCCTAGACTACTATGTAAACTTGGATCACATTGTATGACAGTGTAAATAGTGGTAACTTACACTAATTTGGCCAAAGTATTTCATTCCCTCATAACAAGTGGATGTTGTATATTTTACACACGTTCCTAGCTCAATTTATATTGGCCATTCATAATCTGCGCATAGGCTATCCCCTTAATTAGATTATCCTAGACCTAAGAAGAACCTATTACCTCTATGTTTAACTAGCTCATCTATGAAGTATCCAAAGTAACTCTAAGAATCAACTAGTTCAACCATTAACTATGTAAGCTATATCCATAACATAGTAATTAATACCCACTATATCCACCTATTCCTTAATATGGAATATGTACAAACACATCAAGGAAGATAGATCTTTATACTAAATAAAAAAATCTTCCTTTCAATTTCATAAGATAATCAAATAACCTTTTTGTAATAAGAAAAATAACTTTTTTCCAAAAAAATTAAAAAAATGACACATAATATTTTCAAATTCATAAAATAAAGTATACAAGAATAGGAATCAACATGCTTATTTATGCAATGTTCCAAATGATCGATTCAGATTCCCAACACAGTCTTCCCCAACTCAATAAGAAACTCCCAATTAGCTTTCCCCGACTTTACCAAAAACTCCCTCTGAAAATTCTCTCTGAAAATTCTCTCAAAATAACTCAGTCTCAACTTAAGAAATTAGAACACAATAACTTATAAAATTCATAGAAAGAATGTAGAAATATGATGTGTTCAAATGAGGTAGATATTTCCTCTACTTATACACAAAAATTAGAAACTAAAGGCTAGAATCAGAGCATGAGGATTGACACTTATCATCTCAAATGATTCAACTCAACAAGGTAAATAAAAGGTGGCAGCTAAAATTGATGCACAGTGAACACATACACAACTATGGTGAATGAGTTGGAATTCTCAATGAAAAAAAAGAAAGATAATAAAAAATTTAAGGTATTTTACTCCTATAGGTTGACTTACTTGGCACACCTGAGTACTTGAATATTTCTGCATTTTACAAAATGCTTCACATTTTGGGAATTCATAATGATTAGTAGACTTCTATTTGATTCATGCTATTATCAATTGACACTGCATTTTATTATTCACACCATATTATATGGGTTAATGTTTGCTTGTTTGAATTGGTCGACACTCATTTTGTGGACGTTGATTACTATTGTTCTATTTTGACAGTCTTGGCAACCAATTTTACACATTAGAAAGTAATGGTAACATAAGTGCTTATACTTAGCATTCTCCACATTACATTACAACACTTTTAAATTTTTAAAGCACCATTCAAATATATATTCATGTGTTGCATACCTTAGCACTCTTTCCATTTAAATATGTTGTGAGCTATTCTTAGTGTGTGAGTAAAATATGTGAATAAGTGAATAACAACACACAATCAATGAAACATTATATTAGAGAATTTAGATAAAAAATTAATCGAATTGAAATAAATAAACTCTCTAAATTCATCCCATTGTTCTCTATCCTCAAGGATTCATTAAATCATAATGGCTCTTAGATTATTTATGCACTATGATTGTTAGAATGACAACCCGAAGAACGAGATGCTCAAAATGCAGTAAATCTATTCCTACATGATGATTGATAAACTATCTGATGTGATGCTATGATAATGGTATTGTTGTATGAAGATGCTATTCTAGTGATGTAGTGAAACTACATAAATCAAGATGCAACTAATGCTAAATCCATGATTAAAATAATATGCTTCTAATTTCTAATTGCTAAATACTCAAATGCTAAAGTGCTCAAATCCTCTAATGAAAATTCTACAGAGTAAGTTTATTCAAGATTGGTGATCCATTTGTTGTAGAATGAGGTTGTATTTGTAGATTTTCCAAAGAATAAAATGATGTGGAAATAGCCAATGGTTTGGATTTAAATTCATATTTTTATATTTTTAGCTCATTAGCTTGTCGATATAGCACATCTAGTCACTATAGTAGTGCATATAGTAGTTTAGTGCATAGGGTTTTTGTTCTAGTGCATAGGTTCATTTATCTAGCACATAGGACCTTTTAGCACATTCATTGCATGAAGGAGCACATTGATGGGATGATTTAGCACATAGCGTGATATAGCATATTTAGGGCATGATTTAGTGCATTCAATCAAAACTTTTAGAGCATATGGTCATTTGGCACATTTGGTAGATTTTTTAGCATATAGAATCAATGTCCTAGCACATCCACACTAGATTGATGATTTTTTGATTAAAATCCTTGATTTTGGTGATTCTCGATTGCGTCAGCCTTGATTTGATGTTTTTTGATGATGTTGATAGATTAAATGATGATTGATCTTATGATAGGTGAGATTCAATGATAGAATAAAGATGATTGACTTCATGATAGGTGAGGATCAATGATAGATTGATGATCGACCTCATGATAAGTGAGGATGAATGATTGATGATTGACCTCATGATAAGTGAGGAGAAATGATGGACGCTCATCAGATGTAATAAAAATCTCATTAGAGTTGGTTACATTGATAGGTTGATTGATTGAAAATATTTTTGATTTGCAATATGTTATGATGATAGGAGCCTTTGACAGTCCTGATGTCGCGGGAGTGTTCCTCGAGGACCTGGGATTTGATTCTACATCTAGCATAGGTTGATCTTGATGTGATTGGACAATGCAAATTGACCTTTTTGTTAGATATGCCCTAGCATAGGATTAACAATGAACTTCTAACCACTTTGGAAGAGAGGTGGCATAATGATCATAACACCTTTCATTTGGCTACTAGTGAGATGATAGTCACACCAGAGGATTTTTATCAAATTCTACAAATTCTAATTGTTGGTAAGCTATTTGTCTATGATTCCAGTGAGTAGGGAGGGACTGATGCACTATGGAGAGCCTTCGAGGATGGCCAAATTTATGGCTATGAGATTCCATGGTTGGATTTTTTGATATATATGTGACATTTCCATGTGCTCTTGTTGGGTTTATCAGAGGATTTCTATGTCCCAACTATAGGTCGAAGGGACTATCAGTCGATTGTGGTTGAATTTTTGAGAGCATGATCAAACAAAGGACTTGATATGCATGGGGATCCTACATTCTTGCACATTTGTATCACTATCTACATTAGGTTGTTTATCTCAGAGCATCCAGTTTATCAGCTGGGGTTACATTGTTGTAGATATGGGTGTGGGAGCATATAGCTATCACACAACCTATTGCAGATAGATAGAGGCTAGTTGGTTGACCATATTTTCATGGGTATATAGGTCCATTTGTCTAGCATAAGCTAGGAAAACTAGAGTAATAGAGGAGAGTGTTGGATGATCTTGATATAGTTACATGGAGGCCTTACTTAGACTACGAGCAGTGGCTGGAGGACAACATAGAGATGCTATTTCTGTGCACTGATAGATATTTAATTGGGAGGATTTCATTTATTATAGAGAGATTCCTTCTTGGGAGAGTGCTTCGACAATATGGGTGAGTAAAGGGTATGCCCTAGGGAGTGGTTTTGTATGCACATTGATGATAGGACATTCCAGAGTGGGGGCATATTTTATCATATCATGCAATGTGTGAGGATTACCTCATATTACAGGTAGTGATATGGGAGTACCATCCAAAGATCATAAAGGTTGCATTGTCAGACGAGTATGCCCATTATTTCTTTGCATATCCCTTCTCGAGGATATCCAGTTTGAATGAGCTTGTACCAACACTAGATGATGATTGGGCACTGAGACGGAGGAGGGGTGGAGGAGGTGATGAGGAGGAGAGAGATAGAAGTGATGATTGAGATGATAGTGGAAGAGATGGAGATGAGGTTGATGGCAGGGGTGATGGTGGTGGTGGAGATGGGGGTGGTAGAGGTTGACTGGCATTAGATCTCAGAGTTCCTTGGAGGAGGAGATCCCTAGCGGCTACAACACAACAACAATAGGTTTAGATAGCTTTTCTACAGGCATAGGTACAAAATCTATAGGGTCAGTTGTGATGAGGGTGCCAACCTAAGTCACAAAAATCCACACACAAAACCAAAGAATCTTATTATATTAAGAATAATAAATTCTTATATGCAGAGGATCCCAAATCCTCAAGTTCTGTAATACATGCAAATTACAGAAACTATAGAAAATCCCCCTTTCGCAATATGAAATATTCTTTCCCCAAAATCTACTTCCCCAAAAAAATCAGAAACTAGTCCATAAATAGCCCCTTTCTCCCTTTGGAGCCAAAACAACATTCTAATTATGCACCAACTTTTGGAAGCCCTAACTTAAGATTCGATCGTTGGATCTTCAATCATAATACCTTTTCAAAAATCTCTGGAAAGTGGGGCCTAAAGGCCAACCACTTTTGTTTTTTGCCAATTTTTGGACCCATTCAGAGCCTCTAAGTACCTCAAAATTAGCTTTGAAGATGTTATAGGGAAAAAAGCAAAAACTAAAACTTGAATAACTTTCAAACCGGGAATGATCTTAATCTGATTCTTTCGCCAAAGTTTTTTTTTTTTTGTCCTAAAGCTTTCGCTAATTTCTGCCTCCTCACACATTCAAATTCGCACTTGCTAAAAATAACAGTTGAGCAGAAAAAGTAGAAAAACAATTTTGAAAGTTGGGAATTCTACTTTGACAAAAAAGGTATCCAGAAATGCAACATCTACAAAAGGCTAAATTCAAGTAAAGATATTTTTGGGTGATGCAAGATTTCCCTTACACCACTAGATGCTCCTACATCAAGTTGACATAGGTGTGGGCATAGATACATGCACATGCATAGGCATGGGCTTAGGAACAGGCTTAGGCATAGCATCAGGCATAGGCTCAGGCACAGGAATAGATCGCCTCTTTGATAGTAAAGAGAGATCAGGATAGGCAAAGATGTGAGTAGGCAAAGGGTTTGATTGATAAAATGTAGAGAGTGGCCAAGGGTACCACCATAGGGGAAATTCTTTGAGAGGTTGCACGTGTCACTCTAGAGGTAGAGTATTATAGGAGGTGATACCACGAGGCAGTTCCTACAGAGCAGCTGGTCAATTATGCACAGTCTGCTAGTACCAAATCAAATCGTAGCCACTCAAAAATGACTAGTAGAGGTATGACTAGGCCACCTCACAGAGATCCACCAGGCAAGGATCCAAGTGTAGGTCCATCAAGGGGTGCAACAAGAGGATCAGAGAGGTTGATGGCATCTAGGGGAGCACCACATAGCTCTGTGATCATATTGATGTATTTGAGACATGATGTATACACTTGTTCAGTTGAGACTTTATGATTTACTGCCACTTGATCTCATATCTCTTTACATGTTTTGATATCATTGTATACTTGACATTATTATTTTGATATGATATGATATGCAATAGATACCCTTTTGATCTACACGTGTTTAAATGATTTTATGATGGATTCCTATGGTGGATACAATTACTTTCTATTCTATATGCTATGTGATGTCTAATATGCTTATGTTATGACTATGTATGGTTGCAATGATGATATTATGATGATTCTATATGTTTTATGGGTGATGTTTTATCTTGCATGAGATGGGTTTGATTATGAAAGTGATGTAATGCACTTTGTTATTTTTTTGTTGTTTTTTGATGCAATTATATGATCTAATGCATAGATGGATGAATGTTATGATAATGATTTCTAATGTATGTATGATATGCAAATTATTATGTAGCTACATGAGAATGATATGTTATTGTTAATGTCAAATGTACTTTATCCCTTAATGAGAGAGATAACATCATTTTGAAATTTTTGCCAGCCTCAGAAAATCTATAGATGCAATAACTAATATGAATGTGTGAATCCCAATCCTATACCTGCACAAACATGGCAAACAAACACATTATTAGATCAATATTCAAGTAAGAATAAGGATTCCCCATGAAATCCATTTGCAATTCTCAAATAGGAAAGAAAATAAAGAAATGAACAAAGAAAGCAATGAAATCCTATTTTAAGATGCAAACTCTTGACCTCATGGGGGAATTGGTGCCAATTCTGTGTAGAAATTGGTCCTTTCCCAACTCCTTTGTAAGATTGATGATGGTTGACCAAATTTGGTTGAATCCCTACATAACCTAGCTATGAAACCATAAAATGATGAACACTTGATATGAAATGGATAAAATTAGCTCTCAATGTGAGGAGAGTAACTATGCATTCAAATTGTGGATGATATTGCAATAGAGGAGGCCTCTATTTATAGATTTGAAGAATGGGATATTGAAGGATTTGGGTGAATGTGAGAAAAAAGACCAACCAATGAGAGAATGCCACTTGTCCACATGTGATTGGAGGAGGAATGAACACATTTTGATCAATGTGCATGATAAATGCTATGAGATTCAAATTTGAAATTTGAATGTGACATGTTTAGAGAGAAGGGAAATGGAGTTAATGTCACTTGGCTCAATGCAAAGGACATGTAAGAGGTCTTAAATACCTTGTTGGAAGGACAAATCCACTTGGATTTGAATTCAAATTTGAAGGAATATTCCTCCTTTATTCCATGTTGAGAGAAAATAGGCAATTTAATAAATTAAAGTAATTGGTTTATTGTGCAAGTTGCATTCTCTAGAGAATGTGACATGGATCAAGATTAAATTAATAAAAGTTTAATTAATTTAATGAGTAAATTAGGAGATGTGACAACTTAGACTTAAATTATGAGTTGATTTAAATTAGAATTGAGAGGAAGGGTTTAATTAAATAAATGTTTTGATTTATTTAACTAAAAGGGATAATATTACATTAAATCAAATAAGGTTTAATTTATTCAATTTAGTAAGAGGACTTTAGAGTTTTAATTTAAATAAAATGAATTAATTAAATGAACATAGATTAAGGATTAATTAAATTAAATTGATTAATTTAATCAACAAGGGAGAAATACCTAATTAGATAAATAAGTATTTATCTAATTAAGAGATGAAGAGTGATGATAAGCTGGGAGTATGATTCGGGATGAAACGATGTTAGTAATCAGGATCAAGTGTGTCAGTCAATTTTCCATGTCTACATTTTGCCCCTCTTTGAAGCAATGCACTTGTTGTGTTGGTTCAAAGAATAAATTGTTGCGATCAAAGTTTAAAATTTAGCGAGAAGGATTACACTGGTATATTACCCCCTTGAGAGATTGAGCGAAAATGCTTGATTTTCCGATCAAGATCGCAATAAAATGCGAAAGGAGTGTTTTTATTGATCAAAGGATGAAAGATAATTCTTTGATGTAGACAATTTTGATGATGTATAGACAATCATCAACCATGGATAGCCTTGTCTATATTTTGATATAATACACCAATTTTGGATAAAAATGTTATTAAATATAGAAGAATAAGAAGAAAAGAATGATGACAAGAGGGTCCAACAAGCCTACACTATGAATGATGATGATGATGATTTTCTTACTAGGAGTTAGGATTTTCAAAGGACCAATTACTTTTTGTCTGATAGCACACATAGGAATGATGCAACAAGGTATAAAGGACCAAGATGGCATTGTACCTAGTGTGATGAAATTTGACTCGACAATCAGATAGGAGTATTCTTGTTCACACTTGACATACAAAAACCTTCCTAGGATGCACCTAACAAAGACAATATTCACCAAGTTATTTTAAAAGAATATCCAATAAGAACAAAAGATAAAAAAGATAATTATCATTGCCCCATTCCTTTCTCCCTAAATCTATTTTGTTTAGGAATCATCGAGAGGTCCTTGGAATGAGCACAAAATAAGATAAGTCAAAAAGACCATGATAGAGTAAATAAACAAGCTAATGCTCTTCATACCGCTAGCCAAGGCTAAACTACTGTGAGATACTTGATGCTTATGTCCATCATGGGAAGGATACATCTTAGGACATTTGATCAGGGTTTTGATGAGATTGATTGCATGATAAGCTATTGATAATTTGAACTGATCAACTTGCCTACTTACTGACCTAGATTTGAGACTTTGATGATTAGGGTGTTCACTTTCGAACCTGCTAGACCTGCTTCCGACTAACCCACCAAAGGATGAAGGTGATGATTGATTTTATAGGAATGATACAATTGTAGGTGAAAGCAATATGAGGTGGATCCACCACTTTGGGTTTTTCAAATGTTTTGAGGCTATTTTTATTTTTTTGATTTTCTAATTTTTTTGGTATTTTCAAGATTTACAATGAAGAGACTAACTTAAAGACCTATCCTAGGGTTCTCGGGAGCTGATCCATAGATTATATTTTCCTACGATATATATGTAGAGACCACGCAGTTTGAATGACAACAGACTTGACTCAATAATGAGAAAGATGGGCAAACAGATTGCTAGATTGCAACGGACACCTAAAGGACTGACCTAGGGTGTGAAATAGAGTGGAAAATGAATTGCCATTGTGACAGATGCTTAAAAGACTGACCTAAAATGTGAAATAGATGGGCAAGCAGATTGCCATTGCAATAGATTCCTAAAGGACTAACCTAGGGTGTGAAATAGAGGGGCAAACAGATTCCCATTGCGATGGATGTCTAAAGGACTAACCTAAAATGTTTTGAGGGATGATCAAAGATAAACTTTGAATATGTTCAAGCTTAGAGATGACGTAGTTTGGTTAACCATTTTTTTGATGTTTTATGCTTTTATGAAATATTTTTGGATTTTTTATATGCTTTTGATGATTTGGATATGGATATGTGTGACGATATCGGTGTTCTATTTTGGGATTTTGTTGGAAACCAAACTAAGGTTGATTGATCAGATCAATGGATTGATGATGATAACATTGTTGAGGATACACAACAATTCAAGGATAGTGTTAAGAAACATAAAGATTGGGAAGGATATCCCAAGGTGATGATGGATTGGTTGGATTTTGACTGATCCAAATTAATGAAGCTTGATTTGGAACAAAATTGATTTGATGATTTGATGTGACGCTAAAGTACACATTAGATAAAATTGATATTGATTTTGGATTGATGTTCGATGAAAGATAAAACTTGATAAGGAATGCCATCTCGTCAAAATATTCCATGGGCTAGTGATTTGGATTTTGGCTCACAAATGTTTGACTAATTTGATTTCATATTTTCCAATGTTCAGATCACCACATAAATTAGAGGATATAGATCAAGTTTTATCAAAAAGCAAGACATAAATATCTTCCTACAACATCTAGCAATGTATGGAATGCCATGGGTGGATGCTTGGATCAGTATATGAATGGATAGATGGATATGGTAAGCATGCAAAGGATGCAAAGGTTTATCTTGTGATAAGATAAGGTGTTCAGAAAAAGGATGCTCATTTGGATAATACTTCAAAGCTCAGATAACATTGGGTAGGATGGGATCAAAAAAAATGACCCATGTCAAGAATTTTACCATAAACAAGTGTAAAGTGTGCACCAAAATTGGTCAAGATTAGGATAACTTGGAGTATGGATGCAGATAGATGAAAATGTATTGGATTAATGGTTCATGGAATGTTGGCTTTATTATGGATGTGATAAGATTCTTTGTTCTAAAATGGCACACGTAGATGCTTGATTCTATACATGATGCCTGTTTGCTAGGTTTTCATCATGGTACATGTCCAAATCGCCACCAAAGTGGTTTTCACTAGGATGATTTTTCTCTTTATTATTTTAAATACTTTTTTATTATTTTTGGATTTTTGATATTTTTGTATTTTTGTATTAAATATTTTAAGCTCATGTTGAATCACCTAGTGATCCTAATGTAGATTCCTTTGTCATAATGTTCCATTGATATCCTTCTTGAAGAAGTTGCCTTGCCAAGATACATGCACTTTAATGAAACTTTTGAGATCCCTGATCTGCTTTGCTAATACTAGAGTTAACTTCATCTTTGTGCACACATCGTGATAGAGTGTCTTTTGAATCCTTATGATCAAGGGTCATCACCAACACATGGTCTATGTGAGAATTGGATATTATACATGGAGGCATGGATGGAGTGTGTTTAGGAATAAAATATGGATTGGTTGATAGCTTGAAACCTTTGATTCTCCAAACTTAGGAAGATGAGCAATGATGGGTGGATATGGAAGTGTGCATGGAATTAGGACCAACTGCTTGATATACTTTGTACATTGCTTGAGAAGCCCATTTTTTTCTTTGTGGACATATTTGATGGATACTTTGCCCCTTTTTATTTTTCCCCATAGTTTCTTTAACTAATGGAGTAAGATAGGGATCATCTTTCTTTGTATTTTTTTGGCATCCATATGTATTTGATTTTTTCTGATATGCTTCTTAGCTTATTTTACTTTGATAACGTTCTTTATGTTTTGATTCAAAACCTTCTTTTGATGTTGGTCCCGATTCATGATGTGGCTAGTTGTAGTATTGGCATTGGTTTCATCATAAGGATCCTTCATGCCCCCTATGTTGACGTTTTCTTGAGATGAATTTTCCCCCAGTATGGTGGCAGTAGCATATTTGTTCTTGATTCTCCCTATTTTGAGATGTCTTGTTCAGAATGCATTCTCTGAAAAATGACCACTGCTGATGATGTCATTTCAATTTGTTGCTCTACTGACTCTGGAATATCATGTTATGTCTGACATGTTCCCTTGAGTGGATAATACTTGACATCTTCATACATGATGTCCTCAGTCTGAATTTGGGATATATCTGATCCTGATGTTGACAACTAAATTTGACTGTAGGAATCAATAACCTGCCCCTTTTGTGTAATAATGTAAGGAGTAAAGGAATCTTGTTCTGAATGAAGATCATCTACATTTCCATCCATGAGAATCATCTCATGGGTAGATGAAGGAGTATGTTCTATGTGGATGTGATCATCTTGTATAGATAGGAAAGTGTCTATTATATCATTGTAGTAGCTTGGAAGTACAAATTCTTGATCTCGAATGATTTTATAATTTCTTTCGACATGATTTGGATCAAGTTCTTGACATGGGTCAATTTCAAAGAATTGATTTCTTATAAAGGGTTCTTGGATATCTTCATTAGGCATAGGAAGTCTCTCAAATGTCATGAGGTCAAAGGATGTGCATATGTTTTGGAAAGCATCATTGCTAGACCTTGGTGAAAGATGTTGATCATGCTTTGGAGTAAATTATTGAGATACGTCCTCTAGCTCATTAGCTGATGTATAAACATTTTCAACATGATCATTCATTGAAGGATCTTGATCAACATTTTCAACAATTGTGGTGGGCATTTGTTGCAAGCTTTATTGAGCGAGTAATTCCTGCATTTTCTGCCAAGCCAACAATGCTTGTTGTTGGTTGTGTTGTTGTTGTGCCAACAATGTTTGTTGTTGGGCTTGTTGTTGAGCTACTTGTTGATACACTTGTTGATTGATTGCTTTTAATTGTGCTCAGTATTGTACTTGCGCCTATTGAGCCTAGTGTTGGGCTTGAGATTTAGCCTGTGCTTGTTGGGATGCTTGTGTCACTTGTGCTGCTTTTTGAGTGGCTAATTGCACTTGCGCTTGTTGAGCAACTATTTGTGTCGCTTGTTGGTTTTGGATTGCCTTTTGGTGGGAAGCTTGTTGAGAGGCTTGCAACACGATGGAGAATGAATTAACCATGTTGTGTTTTGGTGGTGGTGGTGGATTGGGAATGGTGTTGACTATTGTGATGAGTGGAACGATCATATTGATTGCTAGGGTTTGAGTGGTGAATGACATGATTGAGATGCTTGGTCCTTGAGACACTTGAGGAACAGTGGTTGTGTTGACCGTTGGGGTTTCTTGGATGGTTTCCATTTGACTTATGAAGGGGGTGTTGCTCGGATTTGGTTGATTGATGATTGGTAAAGGGGAAAGGCTCATGCCTTCATTATTTGGTTGATAGATTTGTAATTTTTGTCCTTGATTTAAATCTACCATCAGGAATGGTGTTCCAAAATTTAGATTGAGAAAACTCACATTTGTTGTACCATGTAGGTTTGTAGAAGATAGTGATCCCATGTATGGATTGTAAAAATGAAAGTTTTGAAAATCAATTGGTATTGTAAGGCCTTGATAGTTTGGTTGACTTGGATTACTCATGATGTATGAATCAAGTTTATAATCCATGCTCCTCTTTTTTTTGACCTTCTTGTAAAATTGAACCTCTAAAGAATTTAGGACCAATGATGAGATGAAGGATGAAAGGGTAAGGGGTATGGGTGTTTAAAATTTTAGGAACTTTGGATCAATGCTAGACTTTAGGATTTGTTTTTATTTTGATTGAGGATAATTTGACTAAGTGTGTTAAGTCAAACAAGGTGATTTTGGATAATGTACTTATAAATTCTAGGAAGTTGTGCTATCTTAGAGTAAAATCGTACACAAGAGGATAATTTGACTAGGTGTGTTAAGCCAAATAAAGTGATTTTGATCTTGTAAACCTTAGAAAGTTATGTTATCCTAGAGGTAAATTCGCTCAAGATTGATAATTTGATTAAGTGTGTTAAGTCAAACAAGGTGATGTTGATTTTTCCTAAAAGTCTAGCATAAGTGATGTTTTCCAAGGTTCCAAAATTTGTTGGTGAAATGTGATTTTGATAAATGTTTGGATGGGGTGAAGTGTTTTATTTTGATCCTAAATGAACTTAAGAGGACTTGTTTACTAGACGAAGATATTCAAGAACATATTTTTCCCTAAAAGTGGTTCAAACCAAAAGACCAATGTTTGCATGAAAACCAAATGACTCAAAATGGACCAAGCACATGTGTGGTTCAATTGTTTGTTAGTTTGCTTAGGTTTGGTTCTTTTTACCACAAAAACTTTCTTGATTATTCTTTTCAAACTGAATGTCTATGTTTCAATTCCTTTTCATTCCACAAGATCCATTATGTGAAAATCAAGGTTTCAAGAGAATAGTTTCCTAGGTTGACTTTAGTATGAGCAAATTATGATGTAAATCCAAATGCTTAGAGACCTCTAAAGATAAAATCCCTAGGGAAACCAAGAACACTTGGATTTGTTCAAAGGTATTTTCCCCTTGTAAAGGGCTTGAAATTTGAAGATTTTGTGGATGTTTGTTTTTGAATGTTTCCAATCAAAGCAATGTGTTTTCGATTCCAAGAACATGTACAATCCTAGGATGACAAGACAATATTTGTTGGGATCCCACTTGGATAAATATAGTTGCGCATATTCAGTGTTGATGATTAGATGCTTGACCACATAAGCTCCCCCTTATAGTGCACTCACTTCTTGGGTCATTCAAGTATTAGTACCCATGAATCTCCCATGGCATAATTTTCATCTCTACAATAAAATTGCATGTATATGTGGGGTGGCTTCAAAGGACATGACCTTTTGCACCAAAAAATAGTTTAGGATTTTGGACTTTGCTAAACAAGGGTTTTAATGTAGGAATTCCATTCATGGGGGACCATCCATGTGGTGGGAGACCATTGTTTCCCTTCTTGTTGGAATAATCCTTGTGATATTGGCCTTTGTTCCAATATCCACGCTTATATCCCGGGTGGAATTCGTTTGGCTTTAGCATGATCCCGGTTGGGTCATTCCCTTGGGTGATTAATTTTTCCCACAAGGCAGACTCGCTAAGATAAACAAAAGCAAGCAAGCATATCCTATAGTTCAATCAACCTTTTTTGAAAAACAAAGGGAGAACACTCAAATATACCAAGCTCACACTTGCAAGATTAGTTCAATTTTAATCCCAAAATAAAATGTGGAGGTAATTACTTTACTCAACTTAAGATCACCAAAAGAGCTTTTGATTCTCATAATCATCATGATGTGTGAGAGAAGTGCATACATCATTTTGATTATTTTACTTTGAGTAAGCAATTACAAAACAAGACAACACTTGTTCATTTTAAGTCCACAAAGAAAAAATGAATTGTGTTTATAGCACCAAATAAAATGTGTGATTTTCCTTGTTCAATTGTTAAACCTTAAACCAAATCTATTAATTTTTTCTAAAGTTCTTTTTAGCCTTTTGCTGCAAAATTTGAAAGCTTTTGTAGTGTTCTTTTTAGAGCCCAAAAGAAATTTAGTGTGTCCTAAGGGCATGAAAGTAATCAAATCTTTAGAAAGGATTATAAGTTCTCCCAAAAGTGTATAAAAAAACTTAATACAATGAGATGATAAAATCATAGAGAACCCTTGTCCTTCATTTTCCTCCCTTCACTTTTAATCAAGAAATTTCCTTTTTTGGCAGATTTCAATAATTGTTAGATTTTTCCATTTTTGGTAATTTTGCATGCATGATTTTGAGAGTCCTGTTTTTTCCCAAAAACTTTCTAAAACTAATATAGGATGAATTGTCAACTAACATCCTAAATTCAAAACATGAACTTCAAGTTATTAACAAAAATGACTTAAAAAACTAGAAAAAAACACTAAATTGCCATTTTGAGGGTCAAAATGAGAGTTTCAAGCCCCAAAAATGTGGCCAAATGGCCACCACCCCACCAAAGGTTTGCATGCAATGCACATGCCACCTCATAATGAAGCCTCTTGTAAAATTTCAGCCAAAACCCACATCCAAGTCAAAAGTTATGACCTCGGGAAGTTCTTGCATCACAAAAAAATGTAAAAAGAAAAGAGAAATTTGCCTTTTACCCAACTCCAGCAACAAAATTAGCAAATGCAGCAGAGTTAAGAAATATAGTGGTGCAATATAGCGGCACATGTGACTGAGAATGGCGCTTTGCAGTAAGACAGAGAGCGCAAATGCAGCGCTATTTTTATCCTACAACACAGTTTGGAGTTTGGAGACCGTTGGTGTAGTTTGGAAATTTGAAATTTATGGGCAAGAAGACAAATGCGATGAGTTTGGAGTTTTGCATGTTGCAATATAGCATCGCCTGTTTGACAATGGTGCAATATGGTGCCACAAGATTGTGAGTAGTGCAATTTCTTGTAGGCAGAAAAAAATGTCAAAAAACCACAAAATTTTGGAAAAACGTGATGAATTTCTCCAACTCAGCCCTCCTTCTAGTGCCAAAATGTGAATCTCAATCCTATACCTACACAAAAATAGCAAAAAAACACATTATTAGATCAATATGCAAGTAAGAACAAGGATTCCCTATGAAATCCATTTGCAATGCTCAAATAGGAAAGAAAATGAAGAAATGAACAAAGAAAGCAATGGAATACTATTCTAAGATGCAAACTCTTGATCCCATGGGGGAATCGGTGCCAATTGTGTGTAAAAATTGGCCCTTTCCCACCTCCTTTGTAATCTTGATGATGGTTGATCCACTTTGGTTGAATTCCTACATAACCTAGCTATGAAACTATAAAATGATGAACACTTGATATGAAATGGATAAAAATAGCTCTCAATGTGAAAGAGTAACTTTGCATTCAAATTGTGGATGATATTGAAATAGAGGAGGCCTCTATTTATAGATTTTAAGAATGGGAGATTGAAGGATTTGAGTGAATTTGGGACAAAAGACCAACCAATGAGATAATGTCACTTGTCCACATGTGATTGGAGGAGGAATGAGCATATTTTGATCCAAAATGTGAACCCCAATCCTTATACTTGCATAAACACAACAAAAAAACACATAATTAGATCAATATGCAAGTGAGAATAAATATTCCCCATGAGATTCATTAACAATGCTTAATAGTAGGAAAATGAAGAACAAAACATGAAAAATAAATGAAATCATAATTAAACATGCAAATCCTCAGTCCCATGGGGGAATTGGTGCCAATTATGTATATAAATTGGCCTTTTCCCAACTCCTATGATGAAATTTTGATGAGTGATCCACTTTGATGCAAATTCAATCAAGCTCCATGATGAAAAACCTACATAACCTAGCTAAGAACTTGATAAAATGGATTAAGTTATATATTCTTGAGGATGAAGTTGAGTATAGTAAGTTTACTCAACTTGTGGATGATATTTGAATAGTGGAGGCCTCTATTTATAGATTTGAAGAATGGAAGGTTGAAGGATTTGGGTGAATGTGGGATAAAATAATAACCAATGAGAGAAGACCAATTGTCCACATGTGATTGGAGGAGGAATGAGCATATTTTGATCAATGTGCATGATAAATGCTATGAGATTCAAATTTAAAATTTGAATGTGACATGTTTAGAGGGAAGGGAAATAGAGTTAATGTCACTTGGCTCAATGCAAAGGACATGTAAGAGATCTTAAATGCCTTGTTGGAATGACAAATCCACTTGGGTTTGAATTCAAATTTGAAATTATATTCCTCTCTTATTCTATGTTGAGAGAAAATAGGCAATTTAATAGATCAAAGTAATTGGTTTATTGTGCAAGCTGCATTCTCCAGAGAATATGACATGGATTAAGATTAACTTAATCAAATTTTAATTAATTTAATGAGGAATTTAAGAGATGTGACAACTTAGACTTAAATTTATCAGTTGACTTAATTCAAAATTGAGAGGAAGGGTTTAATTAAATATATTTTTTGATTTATTTAACTAAAGGGGAGAATATTAGATTAAATCAAATAAAGTTTAATTTATTCAATTTAGTAAGAGGACTTTAGAGTTTTAATTTAAATAAAATAAATTATTTAAATGAACAGAGATTACGGATTAATTAAATTAAATTGATTAATTTAATCATTAAGGGAGAAAGACCTAAGTAGATAAATAATGATTTATCTAATTAAGAGATGAAGAGTGATGATAAGATGAGAGTATGGTTCAAGATTAAACAATGTTAGTAATCATGATCAAGTTGTTGGAAGTGGATTCACTCTAAGAGGGGGGGTGGGGTGAATCAGAGTAGAATAATTTTAACTTTTGACTTTGAAAGTATAATGAAACTTTTACTAATTTTAATCCAATGTGATAGATTTGTTTAAGCAAGTGAACATTAACACTTTAGATAAAATTGACATGAAAATTGACTAACATTTACAACCCACATTAAAAGCATCATATGATATTGTTCAGTCAAAGCTTTATGAACAATCTTGTTGTGCTTTATGAACAAAACTATAAAAATTCATAAAATACAACTTTGACTTGCTTTTGAAATTTTTTTGAGCATTCATATAATGAACATAGAATACATATTTAAATTCACTTTATGATAGAATTTTTGCATCAGATTTGCACAATCTAAATTTGCATAAAAAACTTGAACAAAATGACGTTAAAATTTTAAACAACCTTAAAGTATCAGAGCATTGACTAGCTGAATGAGCAAAATAACATAAATGACTGAAAGAAATATTATGCAAGATAGACAAAAATCACACAAATGAGAGACACGCAAATTGCTGTGTGGAAAACCATCCTAGGGTAGAAAAACCACTCCTAAACTGCCTTACTGGCTTAATTTCAAAACCACTGCTTACAATGACTTATAGGATAATTTATGAGCACCAACTCAAGGAGCATCAACCCCTCATTTAGAGACACCAATCTCAAGGAGCACCAACCCCTCTTTAGTTTACATAATTACAATAACACAGAGTATCTCTCTATTTTCCAGATAAGCTCATAGAAACCAACACCCTTAATCTATCTAATAACCTAAAGATTCCCAAGATGAATCCTTAAAATATTAAATAAACTAAGAAAATTTGCTTTGCATCATATTTTTAGACTTTTATTACATAGCATTTTCAATATCTCTTTCCCTTTTTGAGTTAATCACAATTACAATCTCAACTTCTCACATTTCTTCAATACAATAGTAGTGATGTACTCACATTGGTTTTCACTATACTTCACAGTAATTTCTCATAGTTTTAAAAACAGTTAACACTTTCTCTTTATTTTTAAAGAATCTAAAAAATCTTAAGTTCTCTCTGTTTTTCTTCTTACATATATTTCTTCATAACACCTCAAGAAATTACAACATTGTAACTTCTTTCTCATTTTTCAAAAACAACAGAGGTAAATTCTGCATACCCAACTTCTGTCAAAAACACATGTTGCTAGGTATTGCGGCCATTTTTAGAAGAGTGTTCAGCATGGAGATTTTCTTTTGACAAATGGTCAAGGAATATGCA
Organism: Sequoiadendron giganteum; assembly: GCA_007115665.2. Classification (NCBI taxonomy): domain Eukaryota; kingdom Viridiplantae; phylum Streptophyta; class Pinopsida; order Cupressales; family Cupressaceae; genus Sequoiadendron; species Sequoiadendron giganteum. Next base: position 138,256,161 of record CM021107.1, read on the forward strand.
ATTTTAGAAAGAAGACTGAACCCTGTCCACACAAGGATCCTGTATAGGCAATGCTAACTGAAACAACATTAAAAAACAAAAATGTTTCATTTACAATACCCTCAAAAACTATTGTATTAACAATATAACTGAAACCCCATTTTTGAACACTCAAAAACAACTTATCATCGAATCAAGTGAAACACTGAAATGATTTGCAGAAAGCATGATTACCCATTAAAGAAAAACTTAACCCTTTAATGCAGGAGTAGAAAAAATGATAAGATAAAATATCGGGGTATTGAAATTAGATTATGAGAAAACTCAAATGCAGCATTTCTGACCATGAGAATCAAACCCATTTTACCATTTTTCATAAAGAAGCAAACACTTGTCTCCAATTTTTTATGCCAAAAGAAGTAATGGTTCCTCGAAAATAAAATGATGAGGTGAATACCTAAGGAGTGTGAGATATATTTTCATGGAGAATTTTACCAACCTCACTATAAGACAAAAATAGCGAAGCTTCTTGCAATTTTGAGCCTTCACCCAAAGACAAGAGACTGACACAACCATCGACCAATGCAAGGATCTTTCAAATACCCCCATTCACTCTCAAAGAGTTGCAGTAACCCAACAAACACTGTGTAACGACTGTGAGAAGATTTCTATGGTGGCGACCAAGATAGGGTTCCAAACCCTCGAGCTAGAGAAGCATAAAAGAGTGACCTAATTTCATTTAGCAAGGTAATTAATGACTTTTCCAAGTCATAATATCATTTCAATTCCACGAAACCTTCAATTTGACATAATCAAAATTCATCCATGCAAAAAAAACCAACACCATGATTAAAAAATTATCATGTGAATTCCAACATGTCAATATCCTTAATCATCAAGACACTATACTTATGGGTCGAAGTCAATCACTTTTCAAGTGACTTGACACATAATGCCTCATACCTACTGCCGGCCTTAAGGCCTAGTGAATTATCAACGATAAGACCCGATATATCTGATGATTTTAGAAATATAATAATGTCTGATTCCATGCCAACATCAATGTTCCATATACCCATGCCAAAAATAGTGAAACATGTCAACTATAAACAACCCGATCACAAAATAACTATAGTCGGCTTGAGTGCATTTTTAAAATGTGCTATGCAATAATGTTGACCAGGGCACTTACCAAAAACTTAAATCACTTATAAACCATGCAAACCTCTTAATCACCTTTTGATTTCAATTTCATCCACATACTTTGATATCCATTTTCTAATATATGATGGCATAGTTATAGTATCAAGCATATATGCCAAGAGATATGCATATGTGCATAAACAAAAACACAATAAAATGTGATAACTAAAACCACAAAACATGAAACCCCTATGCACCTGAAAAATTAATGTTTTGACATTTGAAGTACTAATTGTTTTGGAAAACCGAGCCTACAAATGTTCAACATGATCGATAACCTGTGTGCCATTATCATTGTGAATACCCTTACACGAAACTACGCCAACCGTGCCAATGTCAAATGAATACCAAATATCAAATGTGCCAATCAAATGCCATAATAAGACCAAACTGTGGAATGCCAAGGCACCAACCCAGGGCAGTTTTGACATCAAGGAAAAATGCCACAGAAGAAGCCAACACAAGTGTGTCGGTCAATTTTCCATGTCTACAGAATGCAATCTATCTTAACCATGAAAATCTAAATATGCAATGTTGTCAGTTTGTTAGTCGATTTATTGTGCTTTTATCGTCATTGAGATTTTAAAATGTTCAAAGTGAGTACAAACATTGATTCTATAATTAGACCATGATGACTTGAGTACTACTTCCATGATTTTTTATATTGCAAGTTAACACAAGCATCTGGGTATAATTGAACCGAGATGACTTGAGAATTTCTTGTGTAAATAGACAAGGGTTAATCCTTTTCCTATGAAAATTTGGAATGTCATCAATGATACTTTGTAGAGCATGTCTCACAAAAAATTGCACAATAGTAATGATTAACTCACATACAATAGACAATGAAAAATAATACTCCTTCCTAGCTACTCTAGTCCATGGCATCCTTGAGTTACTTCAGAAGAATGAATCAGAAGAACATCATCCATTTAGATTTGTCTTGATTGATTGATTTTGTTGTTTGTTGGTTTGGATGGTTGATTTTTGAAAGACTGTGATTTATGTTCAATGCTGAGTTGTTATCATGATTTTTGTTTTACTGTGTTGTCTAACTGTTGTTTGTCTATTTTTTTAAGCTCAAATTTTATTTCCCCAAGTGAGTTCAATATTTTTCCCCCAAACCAGGGTGAGACACGACCACCATGCTAGGATATGTACATGAGGTTTTGTTTATTTCAATGATAGGAATAATTATGGAAAAATCGAATGAATGTCACATGCTCAAATAGATGGATAAGATAATCTATCAAAAATAGCACCTATTTCCAAGTTTTCACTTGTTTTTATTACACTTTTTTAGATTTTATAATTTTATAGATTTTTTGATATTTTACTTCTTTTCTTTTTTTTGTTGTTGTCACCAAGATGCCTATTTGCCAGGTTTTCATCAGGGTGACCATTTTTTCAAGACTTTTTCTCATTTTTTTTGTAGTTTTCCAAGACTTTTACCTTGCACTGGATAAGCTAGGTATATAACTTTCTGAGATGAATATTGTTGATAAGTTCCTCAAACAAATCACCTTCAGGTGTAGATAGTTGATAGGCTCCAGATCCATAGACTGATACAATGAAGAAGGGACCTAACCAATCTGGTTCAACCTTACCCTTCTTTTCTTGATCCTATTGATTTTGAGGATTCTCTTTTAAGACCAAGTCACTTACTTGAAATTTTATTAGTTTTAGTATATGATTATAACTCCTAGACATCCTCTGTTGATAGGCTTTCAAATGATCTACGACATGCTAACAATGTTCATCCAATAATTGTAGCTCTTGAAGCCTGAACACTCTATAATATTCTTTTGAAATGATTCCCTTTAGCGACACATGGAGTGATGGTAGCTCAACCTCAATAGGTAGAATATATTTTGATCCATACACAAGAGCATATGGTGTGGCTCTTGTTTGGGTACATATGCTTGTTCGGTATGCCCACAAAGCAAAGTTTAATTTAACGTGTCACTCACGTCCAATATCGTTGATAGTTTTCTTTAATATTTTTAAAATGATTTTGTTTGGGGCCTCTACCTAGCCATTTCCTTAAGGGTAGTATGGTGTGGAAAATAGAAGTTGGATATGAAACCTTTCAAAGATTTCTTGGACATACTAGTTCTTGAAATGTATACCATTGTTAGTGAGAATTGATTGAGGAATGTCATACCGACAAATAATGTAATTTAGGATGAAAGAAGAAATTTTTTTCCAATGATTGTGTTTAAGGGAACAACTTCAATCCACTTTGTAAAATACTTCATGGCTATGATGATAAATTAATGTCCATTAGATGATGACAAATGAATTTTACCTACCAGATCTAGTCCCCATTGACAAAAAGGCCATGTTGATGCAAATGGTCGCAATTCCTGCACTGGTGCATGTATCGAGTTTTCATGGAATTCATATTTTTGGCACTTCTTGACAAATTAAAAATACTCCTTTTCCATATTCGGCTAGTAATACCCCAAACATAGGATTTTCTTAGCTAAAGTTAGTCCACTTGAATGAGTTACACAGATACCTTCATGAACCTCATGTAAATCCGTTTTAGATTTTTTATGTTCAAAAAAATTAAGGAGAGTGCCATCAAGACCTCGTTGATAAAGTCTGTCGGCTATATCAGGGTATGTCAGGTAGATTGGTGGATAGAGTTACATTTTTAATTTCAAGATAGATTGGGTGGAAGGGTATTGTCTCTCAAATAGGTATAGATCTTCCCATAGATTGAGGATTCAACATCAACTAGATGGCATATGACTTGGGATTCGGGGTTGTCGTAGGCAGGGTTAAGCACCTGTTCCACCATGAACTCATAAAGACTTCATTTTTCAGGTATCTAGAAGAGATGAAATTGTTGCCATTGCATCAAAATCTTTATTGTCCGCCCTCAAAAGCTTTATTGTCCGCCCTTGGAATCTATTCAAAATTGATCTCAATAAAGTAATTTTTGAAATCATCTTCCATTCCCTTGTACGACATCAAATTGTCATCTTTTTTTTGATAATCATCATTCACCTGATTAATGAACAATTGAGAATCTCCATAGAATTGTAACTTTGTGATCTTCCATTCGACTGCTATTTTGATGGTGATGATTAATGATTCATACTCAGCCATGTTATTTATGCAAGGAAACATGAGTCTATATGATTTCAAGATGGTATTTCCTTGAGGTGTGACAAACAAGATTCCAGGATCTAACCCATGTTGCATGTAAGACCCATCAAATCATAACATCCATTACTGTGTTGACATGGTAAGGACATCTATGTCTATAAATTCAATGCTCATTAGATGATCATCTTGTAATAGTGCTTTGGCTAACTGATTGTCTATCAACTTACCTTTGATGGCTCTTTGGCCTACATACTGGATGTCAAATTTGCTCAAAATCATTACCCACTTGTCTAGTCTTCCTGTTAGGGAAGATTTGCTGAGTAAATACTTCAATGGATCAATCTTAGATATGAGTTAACATGTAATGTTATAGCTGTTGAGTAGAAAATACTACTGCCAAACAAGCTTTTTCAATGAATGTGTAGTTGATTTCATAGTTGTTCAATGTTCTGTTGATATAATAAATACCCCTTTCTTTTCCCACATAATCTTCCTATGCTAATAGATTACCCAAAGACACTTCATTTATTGCTATGTAGAGTAATAATGGTTTTTATTTTATAGGTGGCACCAGTATGGGTGGATACATCAGATACTATTTCAGTTGATTGAAAGTTGCTTCACATTTTTATATAGCAAATGATTAGAAGCATGAGTTTTACTTGCTAGTTGTGCAATGAACCTCCTGATAGATTGGAAATGTCCCTATAGAGATTCCAGCTAGTTGATGTTCTTTGGTGGTGGAATTTCCATGATAGCTTTGATTTTGGTGAGATCCGCTTTGATGATTTTTTTAAAGACTATGTACCCCAATATTTTTTCTCATGTCATGTGAAACACACACTTCTTTGGGTTTAATCTTACATTGAATTTTTCCAATTGAGTGAAAATTTTATCTAGGATTTCTAGGTGCCCCTCTCTGGTGAATTATTTCGCTAGCAATTCATCCACATAATCCTCCATGAAGGTGTGCATCATGTCATGGAATATGGTTGTCATTGCTCGCTAATATGTGGCTCCTACATTTTTCAAACCAAAAGGCATGACATTCCAATAGAAAGTACCCCATAGACATGTGAATGTTGTTTTATCTTGATCTTCTAGTGCTATTTTTATTTGATTTTATCTTGAAAATACATTCATGAGTGATAACATGGAATGTCCTATTATCAATTCCACAATGATATCAATGTTGGGAAAACAAAAATCATCCTTTGGGCTTGCATTGTTGAGATCTCTAAAATCAGTACATATCTTGATGCTTCCATCTAGTTTAGAAACTGGCACAATGTTAGAAATCCAATCAGCATAATCAATTGACTGGATGAATCCCACTTCTAACAATTTCTTCAATTATGCTTTTATCAACAAGGTGATGTGTCGATGCATTTTGTTGAGTTTTTATTTGACGGGTTTCACTCCAGGTGGTAGAGATAAGTGATGCATTATCAAATCTAGATCAATACTAGGAATATCAACATAGGACCAGGAAAAATCGATTAGTCTTTCCTCAAAGAACTTGGTGAAATTGGGTTCTTCTTGTTCTATCATGGATGTTGCTAGATGTAGGGTTTTCACTATTTCTACTGTATCGATGTTGATGGAATGTGTAGGTTCAACCAACACTAATGATATTTCATGATAGTATTTGGGAAGAGTGTCAAATCCCCCATCTTTTGGTGCCTTAGAGAGGTTTCCATTTTTAGATATGCTCTTTATTTTTACTTTTTCCCTATCTAATATTGCCATTAAATGGTTTTCACCATTAGATTGATTTTTCATATTTTTGATTTTGCAACTGATAGATTTGGCACCCTCCTAGATCGAAGCTTTGTTATGAGATTCATGGGTGGAACATGTTTCTAGGTTGTCAGAACAAAGCAAGTTAACAATAGCATCATCGTTTACAAAAATAGGGATGTCGAGAGGCTTAGTTTGATCCTAGTCAATGAGTTAAGAATGTACTAATAGTAAAGAGTCATTAGATTGGTTTGAGTCAATGGCAATAAGTGTCAGGATGGCAACATCGTCAAAGGTTTTTATGGAAATGTCAAGGCCAATGATGTTACTCTCCTCCAAATCCTTTATCTTGCTCGATGTTCATTCGTCCTCACTTGAGCCATTGATATATTGTGATCCAAATTCAAGAGGTCTAAAGCAGATTTGTCCCTCCATCCATATTGGGGTATACCTTTGTATTACATCAAATTCCTTATCTTGACAAGATTCTTCAGATAGTGAATCCCATTCATACTCATTTGAATTGATTTCAGAACTAGCTTGTAGCTATAGGATTCACTCAACAACCTTCTCTTTTATGTCTTCTTTTTGTTTCTTCTTTATACCCCAGTTCTATCTTGTCTTTTGCATGGAGTGTGAGAGGCTGTATTGTTTCTACATTTCCTTATTTTCTTTTGCCAATAGGTCCTTTTCCTTCATATCCTCTCTTCTCTAAAATTATTTTCCCTTTACCATATTGTTATGTTTGGACATTGGAAGTTGATTATTATGATTTTTCTTCATCTTTGTACAACCAATTTTAAATTTCTTTATCCTTAGATTCATCATCTTGAGTGCTCAATTTTATAAATCTACCATCAAAGAGTTGTTGGCTTCTTGTATGGAATTTGTTCTTGATGTCAAAACTGCCCTGGGTTGGTGCCTTGGCATTTCAAAGTTTGGTCTTATTATGGAATTTGATTGGCACATTTGATATTTGGTATTCATTTGACATTGGCATACTTACTTCATATTATGATATTATCTTTGGTGGAACTGATCTCTTGATTCCATGTGTAGATCATAAGGAATCTTGGTTACAGGTTTATGTTCCCATGTTCAGGTGACATGATTCTAATTTGGAATTTTGTGCTACAATGATCTACAAGATTATATGATATTGGCTTATTCAGTTTTCTAACATTATGACATTGATACATTTTTTTTCTAAACAATATCGGAGGTGTGCTTCTTTGTTAGGTAATGCTTTCAATTATCTTGTTTCTTGGGATGATCAACTGCAGTTGGTTCTGAGCCTTAATAAAACCCTATTTGATTTCCTTGAATATTTATTAATGGCATGGGCATATGATATTGTGATATTGGCATGGGTATATGAAATACTTGTTAATGGCTTGAGCATTTGGTATATTGAATTTGGCATGGGTGATAGTGATTTTTTTAGTGGCTAATAATTCAAGCTATAAAATTACTTGAATCGCCACATTTTTGCATAATTTTATTATAGTCTTATTTAAATCACCAAAGAATTTATTTTATTAAGAAATTTATCTCAAAAATTCACCACAATATTCAATACATGATTAGATCAAATTTTCCTAAATTTAATAAATTAAAGTAGAAATCTATATTAATTCATGAATAGTATATTATAATTATTAGTTTATTTAGGGCCATATTTCTAATATTTAGTATCCACCATTGATTTACAATATAATCTAATCACCCTTGTTTTATTCCATGAGGTAAAATGTACCTACAATTTTCAATGCTCATGGGCCCCATGATTTTAGGTTTGATGATCATTATAAATTGTAGGCATATTTTACCTCATAGAGTACAACGAGGTTCATTAGATCAATGATCGAAAAGCAATTTCAGGTTCCTTAAGAATTATAGAACATAGGCACATTTTACCTTGCATAATACAATAATGGTGGTTATTTTTTCTATTGGTTCGTTTAACACTGCCTGTGCAGGTTGCTTGAGAGGAGACGGTTCAGTTTGTTTTCTTAATTTGCATGCTACTTGGGTATTCCCGTCAGAAGAAATTCTACATGTTGATCTTTCCCACAGGCTCACTGTTACATCTGGCATTGTTGCTCGACATAAAATGGATATTCTGATAATCACCTCTATTTTATTCTTTGAAAAAGAAAAAAGAGCTACTATTACAATATCAAATTATATCATGATGAAATTTGTTTAAGTAGGAAAACAAAGAGATTAGGGCTTTCAATTTTGTTTTGAAAATTAAGTGATAAATAAGGGTTCTTATTTTTGTTGGGAAAAATTGAAAGACAATATTATTTTTTTTTGAGGAACCATGAGAAATGTATGAGAAATAGAGTGAAAAAGGTGTGTGAGTACATCACAACAATTGTATTGAAGAAATGTGAGAAGTTGAGATTGTAATTGTGATTATCTCAAAAAGAGAAAAATATATTGAAAATGCTTTGTAATAAAAGTCTGAAAATATGATGCAAAGAAAATGTTCTTACTTAGTTTATTTAATATTTTAAGGATTCATCTTGGGAATCTTTAGGGTATTAGATAGATTAAGGGTGTGGGTTTCTATGAGCTTATCTGGAAAACAAAGAGATACTCTATGTGATTGTAATTTTGTAAACTAAAGAGGGGTTGGTGCTCCTTGAGATTGGTGTCTCTAAATGAGGGGTTTGGTGCTCCTTGAGTTGGTGGTCAGAAATTAGCCTATAAGGCATTGTAAGCATTGGTTTTGAAATTAAGCCAGTAAGGTAGTTTAGGAGTGGTTTTTCTACCCCAGAGGGTTTTTCACTCGACAATTTTTGTGTCTCTCATTTGTGTGATTTGTGTCTATCATGCATAATATTTATTTGTCATTTATGTTATTGTGCTCATTTTTTTGGTCAATTCTCTAATACTTTAAGGTTGTTTAAAAGTTGAACATCAATTTGTTCAAGTTTGTCATGCAAATTTAGATTGTGCAAATCTGATGCAAAAATTCTTTCATAAAGTGAATTAACTTTTGTATTATATGTTCATTATATGAATGCTCAAAATTTTGTCAAAATCAAGTCAAAGTTGCATTTTGTGAAGTTTTATAGCTATGTTCATAAAGCACAACAAGATTGATCATAAATTTTTGATTGAACAATATCGTATGATTCTTTTAATATGGGTTGTAAATGTTAGTCAAGTTTCATGTCAATCTGATCTAAAGTTTTAATGCTCACTTGCTTAAACAAATATGTCACATTGGGTTAAAATCAGTAAAATTTTCATTATTCTTTCAAAGTCAAAAGTTAAAATCATTCCAGTCTAATTCACCCCCCCTCTCAGAGTGAATCCACTTCCAACAAGAGTGTGATTGGTTGTGAAGATGTTTGTCTTGATGTCGATGGTTTTCCATAGGATCTTTGTGAAGGTAGTAACTATGAAAGCCACAAGGACTAATCAATTGAATATTCACCCATGCCTATGTCCTTCAACTAGATCTTTTTCTCAAATTGTTTTGATAATAGATTGAGTTGAATTTCTTGATTTGATGGAGTAGAATCACCAAAACCTTTATCCTTTGACTGAACCTTTTCCTCAAGATGATTTGACAAAGAGTTAATTGATTTTTTTTACTTGATGAGGAAGAATCAGTGATACCTTTGTGTTTTGACTGACCCTTTTTCTCAACCCACTTTGACACAAAATTTAGTTGTCTTTCACTATTTGATGAACTAGGAGTATGGGCTTCTTTGTTATGTGGCACAAAAGAATCTTGTACCATTTTAAGCGTGTTTCAATATTGAGGATTGTTACAATTAGTTGAAATGGTTATTTCTTGTCCATTGAAAGGAAATTTCAAGCATTTGTGATACTTTGATGGCACTACTTGCATTTCATGAATCCAAGGACATCCCAAGAGTATATTGTATGCCAATTCCTTGTCTAACACTTGGAAAACTATATATTTCACAATTGGCCCTACTTGAAATGGTCATGATCAATCCATTGGAGGATCTCTCTTCATCATCATAGGATTTTATAGTGATCTTTCTCCTGACATCAATGATAGTTTCTAAATATCCAAGTGCACGGATAATTTTTAAAGTACAAATATTTAGACCTACTCCACCATCTATTAGAACACGTTTGACCTAACGTTTGTGAATTAGAACCTCAATGTGGAGGGAAAAACTATGTGGATGGGTGAGTGATACGTCATCATGTTCAAAAAATGATAGGCAATGAGGTGCAGTCAAGTGTTCCACCATAGCCTGGAATTGAAAAACTTCTAGATTATTTGGTATTGTGGTGGGGTGATCCCAGAAAGTTGGTTTACAATTTCCAGGAGATTATGTTTTTTGCTGAAATCACATATTTTTAGAAAATATAATGATTTAAGCCTTAAAAATTTCCATTTTAAGGATTCCAATTGAAGATGATTTGATCAAACCACCTTAGATCAAACCCCCTTGGATAGAACGCACTAGTTTTAAACCATACCTACAACAGAGTGTCCTTTACACCTATCAAAATGTTGATAAAAAATCACTTTTGATTTACCTTTTGGGGGATCAAATGAATTCATTTAAAATTTATTTCAAATGATCATAGTAGTCTTTGGAATGAGCTATCCAACCAATATAATTTTAATATGTTTTGGTTTTATTATGTATGTATTTTTTTAGTTTTATTAAACATAGGTTTTTCACTAAAAATCAGGCTCTTTGTTTTACACATGTGGAAAAATAGCAGATTATCAAAATAAAATTTTGCAAAATATTTTCACACTGGGTATTGATGTCCTTGATCCATTAAAAATAAATAAAATTGAATTTCGATACATATAGAAAAAGTTATGTTGTATACAATCTTCTTATGTCTGAATTGTAATTGGTTTGACGTCAAAACTTGATTAAGGAGAAACTATTAAATAAAACACTATAAAACCAAATTAAAGTGCTAGATATTGTAGTTAAAAATCTAAATTTGAAAAAATTGGAATTTTATCCTTCATACAAACAAAGTTATGTTGTATATAGTGAGCGTCACTCCTTAAAAATGTTCTAAAAAAAAACTAGTTTTCGAAGGAGATGGAAAAATAAGTGCAATTTGATTCCAAAAAAAATGAAAAAAAAAAATTTAGAATCTATAGACAAAATGTCACAAATCACTAGTTTTCATCATCTTTAAATTCCTCATGATTTGCCACTATAGGAGCCTGAAAGTGAAGGTTTAGTTATAAAAATTTAGTTTAGTGTCTAGTTTGCGCAAAAATTGTAAACCAGTATTGTGGGATCACCTAGTGGCTACTAGAGCTTTTTCCAAAATCTCCTTGTGAGCTGATTTTTTTTTTAGAAGTTACAATATTTATATTTGAGTTGGGACTTTTTGCAATTGATCAATATTATTGTATTGATTTGAAGGGGAAACACGTGTTTTAGATGTAGCTCCTTTTAATATTACTTTGGCCTACCCTCTTGTGGTTGCATTGACTGGCTGGTAATATTTTTTTTCTTTTCTTTTAATGACATTAATCTGATTATCAATTGTAACAAAATCCGTGATCAGATTTATTGGTATGATGTCTATGATTTGATTTGATTAGGTGTTGATATTGATGTCATTAAGCTGATTTTAAGTTGTAACAATGTCATGAGTTTGATTATCAGTTGCAACAATGTCATTAGTTTGATTACTAGCAACATAAATGTTCTATCTATCATTAATTTCAATGTCATTTTTCTCATCTTCAACTGCAAAAATATGAGGGATAGTGGTGTCATAAACATAGTTCACATTTTTTCCTTTGTTGTTTGCAGAAGAAGATTCTCCCTTTTCATAATTTGGCAAAGGATTCTTGAATACTCCATGATCATTGTTCGTTTGAGGTCCTTCGATAAATATTGACTTGTTACCAATCAAATCTTGTACCAAATGTTTCAATTGCATGGAATCATTTGTTTTGTTTCCTTTGTTTCAATGAAAATCACAATAGTATGCATCATTCCACCGAGATGGTTTAACTCTTGGTTCCCAATCTCTTGCTTTTGGTAATTTTATAAGTCTATGTGCGAGAAGCTCTCTTAATGCCGATTCACGTGATTGTCCTAGAGGTGTGAATCTTCTTTGATTTGATGGTTTTTGATATTGTAGTGGTTTAGGTTCAACAGTGTTCTGATTGTTGTTTTGATTGGCATTTTGACTAGTGTTCTGGTTGTTATTTTAATTGGTCTTGGAGCTAGTTGTTGTCAACTTAAATAATGATCTTGTATTTTTTGTTTCAGCTACAACATCATTATTACTAGCATTTATATTTCTTTGCCAAAAATTTGGTTTATCATTGTTGTTGTAATGATTGGGAGAGTTTGCGTTATTTGATCCTTCATTGTACATTTTTAAAACTCCTCTCTTGACCAAGGCTTCTTCAATTTTAATTCCATTTTCAATCATTTTCTCAAAGGTGAGTGGGCATTGCAATTCAATTCTATAGCTCATCTCATAATTTAGATTGTCAATGAAGATTTCAATCTTTTCTGTTTTAGGTATGGGACGAGCATATCTTGCAAACAATTTTCTCCATCTTTGTAGAAATATGAGAAATGATTCACCCTTTTTCTATTTTGTATCGCAAAGGTCTTTCATGGTAGTTTCATATCGGATGTTGTAAGAGTATTGAGTGATGAATTTGTTAACCAACTCTTCAAAGGACCTTATTCTTGAGGGTAATTTGGAAAACCATTCCATACATGGTCCACCCAAACTTTGTGGGAATAGTCTCATTAAGTAAGTATCCTCATGTGAAAACTCTAAGCTCATCATTCAAAATTCCATCACATGATAAATAGGATCATTTTTACCATTAAATTTATCATACTTTGGGAATTCACAATGCTTAGGAAAAGGTATCATGTTCACAACTTCATCAAAAGGATATGGGCAAATGTCTTGTATCAAGTATCTTTTTGTGGTTCCTCTTTGCATGTCTTGAAAATATTATTGGAGATTTTTCATTTCATTAGTCAAAGAAACCATTGGATCTATGTTTGGTGGATCAGTTTTAGTCCTTTTGGGTGCTCCTTTCAGTTGAGTAACATCAAAGTCATTATGAAATTTCACACCTTGTTTAGCCAACATTAAAAAGTATTTTTCTCCATCTTTTTCCAAGACTTTCTCCATGAATTTGTGGAAGTTAGGATCTTGTTGTGCAGTTTGGATGTCTTCCTCAGGATTTAATAACCTTCAGGTTAGTGGAATCTATTAAAGGTATTTTCTTGACCTTCACCCATGGTGTTTTGAATTTCAATTTCCTTTTTCTTATGTTTTTTCTTTTGTGATCTTGCTAAAATGGGCATACAAGTATTATAATTTTCACTATACTTGCATCTTCATTTGGAAGAGTGCCAAGGATAATAACTACGTCAAATAGAATGATAAATTATATTGATGATACTAAATTAAGTCTGATTATACAACTTTGTTTGGTGATGGAGGATGATAAATCTTGATGATGAAACTTAGATCAATAATCAAATGTGTTTGATGATTTAGATACTTTAAGATGGTAGATATTAGTTTAATTAAGAGAATTTCACTTGTAAAGATCAATTTCATCAAGTTTAAGATACTATTGTGACTAAGGAATGGTTCTATTTTGAAAAGGATCCTGAAATGTGAGTTTAATTTTCTGACAAATGCTGAATTTTTCTCTCTAGTTTTGAATTAACTAGATGCGCTAAAACAGGGTACAAATGCGCTAAAAGATGGAATGCATGTGCTAAAATATGGCTTGGATGTGTTGGATTGTCCCCTAGATGCACTAGAAAATGGATCAAATGCACCAAAAAATTGACTAGAAATGTTAAAACATGGGTTATATGTGCCAAAAATGACTCAAATATGCTAGAAAAATGGGCTATATGTGCTAAACTGCCCCTAAATGTGATTTCAACTGAAATATTTGTTGGACTACTAGGTAAATGGGCTAAATGGATGAGTAAATGCGTTGGAAAGTGGAACAAATGCGCCAGAAAAAGCCCTAGATGCACTAGAACATGGACTAAATTTACTAGAAAATTACTCAGATGCACTAGAAAATGGATCAAATGCACTGAAATAGGGAATGCATGTGCTAAATTGGAAGTGTTTCACTATTTTGACAGTCTATCTAGTTATTATGTTTTTAATCAGTGAAATGAATGTTTCCAGGGAGTAATTTTTTGATCAATGATTGTTTGTTTGGTTTTCTTGTCTATGAATTTTGTGAATTAAGTGTTCTTAAATGGATAATTTCCTAGATTATGACTTCAAAGACAACAAAAAATTGTTAAATAGTTGTTTCTAGCATAAGAAATAAAACATTAAGTGTGCATTCAAGAATCTATTCTGATTCCTTTGATTTCCATAGGTATATAAGAAGAGAAAATAGATCAAACAATTTTCTAATGTCAAGGGCCACTCATAATATCACATCCCACATCTTAAAACTATGTCAAATAACAAAATCGTGTCACCCCCTAGAGGGCTCCTATGTTTTTTCCTTTCCAGGTCTTAACCAAAGTCAAATCCTCCATTTTTGGCCAGTAATCCCTGATAGTTATATGGTGAGTATCTTGGGGGAAGATTCTTCCCTCCCCTTGCACTGTGATATTAAGAATGTTCAGAGACTGATTCGACTAGATTCTACACTTAAGGTTCGTATTAAGGGTTTTCGGTCGGTGCAGAAAATGATGAACTCCCTTAGGAGACCTCCCAACCTTAAGAACAAAGTCTTTGGGGATGGTTATCTTTCACACTACTGTTGAATTGTGGGTTTCCCCAAATTCACTTTTGATTACAGTGGGTCAAAAAACTTGGCTTTAGTTGTTACCACTTAGGTCATTCCCATAGGGTGAGTATGTTTTCCCACTATGGTAGCCCTTCTAAAGATGTTAACAAAGAATAAAAAAGTGATTCTAGAATTCTAGTCACCCAGTGAAGGGGAGAGCATAGGCCTATCACTTTACAAGAACAATAGACAATGGGTTCATTAACCTTCTAATGAACTAAGTGCCTAATTTAATCAAAAGAATATAATAAAACAATTCCAACCCCTACAAACACCATCATTAGTTTTAGATATTTTTCTTTGACGAGCGTATTAATCACCTACAACATAGAAAATATTGATTAGTTATTGAAATTTTGAATTTATGCAAAATAAGCAGGATGCACTATAACATTAACCATATGCGCTAAAACATCACACTATTGAATAAACCGGACACTAAGAGGGGGGGTGAATCAATAGCCACAAAAAATTATTGAAAAATCACAATTAATTTATTTCATCATAGATAAGATAAGATGAATAACAAGCTTGACAATCCATAAGATAGAAAACACCAAATTTTACATGGAAAACCCAATGAGGAAAAAAACATGGTGAGGATTAGCTCATAGTATATATTTATATCAAAAGGATTGGCTCACTGCCAAATACAAAAGCTCACTGCTTACAAAGGACTTTCTGTCCAAAAATGAACGCTCGCTACCTACATAATTGTATAAACAAAAGTTGGCTAACCACTAAGGTTGAACTGATAAGGATACACCACAAGTGCAAATTTAGTTCCTTATATGCTCAAATTATTCACTCAAAAAATAGCCTCCAATTCACACAATTATACTTCTTCTCATCTTCACATTCACAAACTCTTCAAAACACTTCTCTTCACATCACACATCTCTCATCTCATTGCTCATTCCTTATGTCTAATGCCTCATGCTTTATTTCTCATTTATTCGGATCTTCTAAACATATTGTATATACACCCATATGCATTAGTTGGGTTGGCTTCAAAAGTAATTCAACCATGTCAAACATCATCATGTCGGCTGGGACCATATCTAGGTCTCACATATAATTCACAAACCATTAGACTAAATATTAGGTCGGCCAAGATCAAACTAATACCAAAATGTAACCACAAAGACCGATGCCAACACATCACCCAAAACATATGAACATATGAAAATTAATACATACACACTTCCAACCATTATAAGCCTTTGCACAAAACCTTAGATCATACCAATTACCAAAATTACTAGAGAAAATACTAGATGGGATAAACTAGTTCTGCACATTGGTAGAAGGTACCAGACCAACATGGTGACATCAATGACAATATTAGACATATTTCCAACAATCTCCCCCTTTGGCATTGATGGCAACATGTAACAAAAAAAGATCGATAGGAATTCCTCAGTCCATATCTCTCCTCAAAACATATCTCTCCCCCTTAGATCCATATCTCTCCTTTTCTTCAATATCTCTCGCCATTTGACATCAATGACAAAGGGTACCAACAAAATATATCAAAATGGTGACATCTAGTGTCTAAAATTTCAAAAACTTCAAAACTTTCAACATCTAATTCCTTAAACCAGAAAGACTGTTTTTACCTCAAAAACCTTTTTTTACCTTTCTTTGATCATCGAAAGAAATTTCTTCCATTCCAAAACAACATAATCCATTCTTGTATACACACTTTCCAACACAACCAACAGTGTGAAGGAGGATGGCCAATCTATGGAGGAACATTGTTTTTCATAGTCTTCTACATAAGAAAGAATTTTGGCAAGATGGTCTAGCCAGACCTCAATAATATCTTTTAGAAGCCAGAAAGTCTTCATTACATCATCCCTTTTCCTTTGCACAATGATTAGTTATTCTTGCAACTCACCAATTCTCCATTTTTTCTTCCCATATTTATCCTAAAAAATATCAAATTTTTTTCCAATATTGTTCACCCTCAAATTCTATTGCTTCAATCCTGCTTCGGAAATTATCAATTATTGTAGGCCACTGGAGGAAATATTTGTAGATATCAGTCATTTATTTCATTCATTTCTTTGTCTCCACAATCAATTCAGATAACCAATGTTTTTCTTTAGAACATATTTTATCAACCAGAGCTTTTAGCTTGTGTCCTTTCGGACCTTCAAGAAACATTCTTTCCTCGATTACTTCAACTAGGTTCTTAGGTAGAGAATCAGAAACAATAGAAACATGAATACCTTTATGAAAAAATACTCAATTAGAGCATCATCAACTTTAATCTTGTCAATAGGAGAGGCCATACTCCAAAATTCACCAACTTTCTTCATTTTTCCTTTCACTAGCATAGTCTAGATGTCATCCCGATCAAAAGATTCAGATCTAGGTAGAGATTCTTCTTCTTCTTCCAACTATTAAGGAATAACAATGATATCTTCAACAACTAATTTTATTTTCCTCGATTCCACAGGGGAATCATTTACAACAACTTCCAATTCTTTGTTCAGGAGGAAGATTCTTCCTCAAAACTACTAGGTATAGCTTCACTGGAGCTCATTACATTATGCGATGATAAGAAAAAGTTCTTGTATGGACTCGCATTATCCTCTAAACTTTCCAAGTATCTACATATTTGTTTTGCAATGGGAATCCTAGATTCCCACTCAACATTCTTCTTTCTCGATAAAGATTTTAGAAAATAAAGTACTAAAAATGTAAGCAAGGATCCAAACTAAAATGGATATCCGTCTCTCAGAGATAATTGTATGTTTTTGATGAGATTATTATGAATTATCTTAGACAAATCAAATAGATTGTTCTCCCTAACCATTTTATATGCCAAATATACTGCAATGGCCAAAGTAGAGCTTTCCTTATTCCTGAAAAATATTTTATATCAAATACCATATCCAACATACCTAACCAAAGAATCAGTAATGGTATTGATCAATAGTGCTTAGGGATATTTTTAAACTCCCATAATTCTTCACCTTGTATTTAATATTCTTCCATCCAGGAAGTTCTCCAACACTGCATAGACCGATAACGACTTCGATTGCTTCCTTCGAAATAGAATAGGATTTATCCAATATGATGCAACCATCCTTGAATTTTCTCTGAAGGAACAAAATGAATTATTTATCAGAAAACCAAGGGAATTCTCCCCATACATCCAAACATAGGGTTTTTAGATTCTGAAATTCACTCGGTTCCAACCCTAATTCCAGTTTCTTTTTTTTATTATTATCAAATTCATCCAAATTGATTCCTTTCAAATTCAGAGGAGTATTCCTACTCAATCAAATGATAGAAATTTCCATTATAGTTCTTAAAATTCAACAAAAAAACTTATATTACCTTCCTCTGTAGTCACGAGATAGGGAGACTTTTGACACTTGCTTTCAAATATCCACAATGTTCTCTTTGAGGGCCTTCAAACCAATTTAGAAATGCTTCGAGAGAGAGTTCCAAGACTATATAAATCCTTCAAATTTATGATGATCATAATGATTTGATAAGCTTCCTTTATACTTCATCATTACGCACTAACTCACATTAATTGCAAAAAGCTGACAAAACTTTCTTCTACTTTACACTAAGACCCTAAATCACTTCGCAAAGGAACATGCTTGCTTCTTTTCTTCCGGTTTCTTTTCCAATACTTCTAACCTATCATTCAACACAATATATCCACATGCCAACAATTGAAACACTATGCTTTTGAGGGTTTAACTGATTTTTTGCTAAAACTCCCCTTAAGACTATGCTAGGTCTAGTTCCTAGAGGAATCATATACACCGGATGAGGGTATAGACGCATTAGTAGTCTCTGATTCTTCTTTATTTTTCCATATCTTGCTCATGTTCTACTTAACTTCATCCTTGTCAAAATTTTCCACCAGTTTATTACCTTCTACCAGAGAAAAATTATTTTCCTACTTACTTCTACATACTTTTCAAATATGTCTTAGTTTCTTGCAATAGTAACAAATAAAATTTCTTTGTCCAATTTGATTTCCATTCATCCCTATTCTTCATTGATTAGCTTTATGTCTGGAAACATGTTATAGGAGTAATAATAGCCATTAAAATATTGATTTATTCTTCCTCTATTCATCATCACTCTACCAACCATCCTTGTGATCTTCATTCAATAGCTCTATGTCCTATCTTCTTGCATGTATAACATTTTCCAAAGAAGGGACCAAAAAACTGATTCAACCTACTCCTACACTAAGTTTCCTTATGTCCAATTTCGTTACATGAAAAGAAAATGCCATTAAAAGATGAGTACCTTTGTGTAGTTGGTTTTTTGATAGGTGATCTCCTTCTAGAGTTTATTTTCTGCTTTCCTTTATCCTAAGTCTTCTGATTATTCACCAATTTATAATTATGTATTTTTCCATTAGCTTCATTACCTAAGGCACTTGTGTCCTTACAAGGTTTATGTCCAGCTATTAATTCATCAAGCTTGGTGGATCTTGTCTTAAATTAATCTTCACACAATTTTTATTTCTCAAGATCTACTTTTAGACTCATCACTTCCTATTCAAACCTAGAGAAAAAATCAACCTTTCTTTGTATCATTGTTTTCAAACATTCTTCAACTTTCATCTTTTCATCTATCTTCAACTTCAGTTTGGTATTCTCATCATTTGATAAATTCAACTCTTCACTCACTTCTCTATATCTTCCTTTGAGTTTATTTAACTGCTCTTTCAATTTTTTAGACACACTCATTTGCTTCATCAAGATTCTCCTTTAGATATCTATTCTGGAATTTTAACCTTGTCAAGATCTTCAAGGGTAGTTTGGATCTCTTCTTTATCCATTGTTCAATCTGGAGGATCTCCCTCAAACTGTTAAATGTTTAAGGAGGAACTAGAAGCTATGATACCAATTGTTGAATAAAATGGATACTCAAAGGGAGGAGGGGGGGTGAATCAGTATCCACAAAAACTTATTGAAAAATCACAATTAATTTATTTCATCACAAATAAAATAAGATACATAAAAAGCTTGACAATCCATAACATAGAAAACACTGGTCATATTTTATGTGGAAAAACCAATGAGGGAAAAACCATGATGAGGATTATCTCATACTATATATAGGTATATCAAAAGGACTGGCTCACTTCCAGATAGAAAATCTCACTACTTACAAAGGAATTGTTGTCCAAAAATGGAGGCTCACTGCCTAAATAAATGTATAAAAAAAATTGGGCTAATCATCAAGGTTGAACTAATAATGATACACCACAAGTGCATATTCAGTTCCCTATATGCTCAAAGTATTCACTCGTAGACTGATCTCCAATTTACACACTTATACTTGTTCTCTTCTTCACATTCGCACACTCTTCACAACACTTCTCTTCACATCACACATCTCTCATCTCATTTCTCATTCCTTATGTCTCATGCCTCATGCTTTATTTCTCATGTCTTTGTATATTCTAAACATCTTGTATATATACCCATATGCATTAGTTGGGTCAGCTTCAAAACTAATTCAACTATGTCAAACATCATCATGTCATCTAGGACCAAAGCTAGGTCTTACATATAGTTCACAAACCATTAGACCGAGTACTAGGTCGGCCAAGATCAACCTAATACCAAAATGTAGCCACAAAGACAGATGCCAGCACATCACTCAAAACATATGAACATCTGGAAATTAATACATACACGCTTCCAACCATTATAAGCCTTTTCACAAAACCTTAGATCATACCAATTACTAGAGAGAATATGTAGACCAAAAATACCAGAGCAAATACTGGATGGGATAAACTAGTTTTCCACACCGGTACAAAGTACTAGACCAACATGGTGACATCAATGACAATATTATACATATTTCCAACACACATAGATGTGCTAAATGAACTACTGTATGTGCTAGAGAAAGTATTGAATGTGCTAAAAACAATTCCAAATGTGCTAAAAGAACAACTGAATGCGCTAAATATAAGCTAGATACATTGAAAGATGGGTTGGATGTGTCGTAAAAGTGACCACATGCACCAAAATATATTTTGTATGCGCTAAAAGAACTCACAGATGCACTACATAGAAGTTCACGTCCAACCTTTCAAGAAAACTTTCAATAAATTGTTAAAAATGGGGCTAGGCCCCACGGTGGTTGCCAATTTATGTGTGAGTAAAATATGTGAATAAGTGAATAACAACACACAATCAATGAAACATTATATTAGACAATTTGGATAGAAATTTAATTGAGTTGAAATAAATAAACTCTCTAAATTCATCCCATTTTTCTCTATCCTCAAGGATTCATTAAATCATAATGGCTCTCAAATTGTGTATGCACTATGAATTTTAGAATGACAACCTACAAAACAAGATGCTAGAAATGTAGTAAATCCGTTCCTACATGATGATTGATGAACTATATGATGTGATGCTATGATAATGGTGTTGTTGTATGAAGATTCTATGTTAGTGATGTAATGAAACTACAAAAATCAAGATGTAGCTAATGCTAAAGCCTTGATTAAACTAATATGCTTCTAATTTCTAATTGCTAATTTCTCAAATGCTAAAGTGCTCAAATGCTCTAATGAAAATTTTGTAGAGTAATTTTTCTCAAGATTGGGGATCCATTTTCTCTAGAATGAGGTTGTATTTATAGATTTTCCAAAGCATAAAATGATGTAGTAGCAACCAATGGTCTGGATTTGATTTGGAGGAATCGACGGTGGAGGATGAGGAGGTTGAAGAGAATCATGGGGAGTGTTCCCTTTAGTAAAACACTATGCCAAGTGTGAGGAAGAATAAATGGAGAAAGAGAGCCAAGTGTCTCAAGTTTGTTTTAAAATTTATCGAAGATAAAGTTAAATTAATTAATTGACATATTCCAGTTTGTTGAGACACATGATGAGGTGGAAAGAGGAAAATTTGTAGACATGTGACTAAATTCAAATTTAGTAAGGAGATATTAATTAAATAAAAAAAACTATTTGAATTTGTTTATTTAATTAAAATGGAAGAATATGATTTAAGATAAGAAGAATTAAAAAATGTGAATTATATAAATAATATCATCGAGATCAATTTTAGCCATATACACTTAGCATAAGATAAGTTTAAAATGCTATGCACTATATGATAATTTAGTGCTTAGAGAAAATATTACTTTATTTATTTATAATATATATAAATTATATATATTGTAGATACCAAAAATTGGTCTAGGCCTACGAGCACCACTTTCGACATAATTTTTTATTATCCATGGTCATGATTAAATAATGTTAATTATTTAATTACCTTTCTAACAAATATTCCTCTATTAATTAAATACCCCTTTTAATTAATTCATAAATGAACTTTATTCGACTTGATTAATTAAATAAATCATGTTTATTTAATTATGTCACTAACTAATTAGTTCTTCCTTCTTAATTAAATATTTATTATTTAATTATTCAATTTAACCTTTTCAACTATAATTAAATATTTATTATTTAATTATTCATTTAATCCTTCTCAATAGTCAAATTAAATAAATTATCTTTATTTATTTAATAAAATTTATTTCAACTTCGAATGTTGAATTAAATTAACATTTAATTCATTATTAATTATTTATGTCACATTCTTCTATCATTGAGTTATCTTAATCATTCACTCACCTTCTGACTCCAGATCTATTTTTAAATCCACCAATTATCTTCGGATTCGGTATCTGACCGTCTCTGCGAGAGAACTCTCTATCACAACTAGTTAGTTAACTAATTCTAACCCATATGCATGAATGTGTTTATTAATTAAATATTTTTATTTAATTAATTAATTTGAATTCTTTATTCTTTGAGTTCTAACTTTTTCTTTCACATTCAAAGTTCATTTCTTCTATTTTTGAAGACTCTTAACTGAAGATTAAATTGATTATTTAATCTTGAACTCATATTCTTTCTATTTTCGAACAATCTTGACACAAGATTAAGTTATCATTCTATTTTAATCTTTATCCTACAGACTTTTTTAACTCACGTTCTATCTGACACAAAACTCACATTGTATGAAATTCATCAATCTCATATGTCGATCTCTCTTTGAATCTGAGTCGATCGTTCAAAAACCCAAAATCTATAAAATGGCATGTCATTATCATTATTCCTCCTCTCGAAATCAATACACTTTTGAGAAGAAACTTATCTTTGATATTTTTCTTAGACATTCAATAAGGTTATGCTTGCATCAATACTAAAAATCTGAGGGCAAGAATACTGATATAGAAAAATGGAGAAGAACAATCAAGATAATTCAAAGGAGTGGACACATATTCAGTGAGAGCTTTCCAATTTATTTGTTTAGTTTAATCATGTTCATTTACTCGTTCTTTTTTGTTTTGATTTAGATTATTTGTTAGATTATACTTGATTATTTTAATCTTTGCAACCATAGCATCAATATTTCAAGAAAATCTATGTTACATTTGATGAACCTGACGTGAACATGCTTCAAATTCGTGCATACTTTTTGTCTTTCCATTTTTTTAATTTTGCAGGTCATCGTACGACACACCACATCTGTTCAAATAAACGACGCATCTGTATTCGCTAGCCATATCAACTACATCCCATGACACATCTGACATATTGCACCGCATCTTCCTGTCAATAATTCACATTGCATCTGAATGTCAACATGAACCACATTCGCCTATCAACATCGTGCCACATCTATGGCTCAAAAAGCTGCATCTGCCTGGTAAAATTTAAAAAATCACTTTTTTTATTAACTTCCGTACATTCGCTTTTCATTTTTCATTTTTTGTGTAATTTATTTTTTTGCTAATGTTTTTTTATAGCTGTGTTAAGGTGGATTAACTTAGTTTTTGCAAGACAAAGCATAGAAGACCAAATAAAACCAAAAACCAATATTTTCTGCGGGATGAAAGCCGAAGACACAAAAAACAAACTACTGATTAGTTTGCATGTAGGACCTAATTACTTTGGTTTATTTAAAAATATTTTTGTTTGGTAGATAGATCATTGTAATTTGGATTAAAAAGAATCAATGTTTGCTTTATCTAGTGTGAAAGCACATTTTGTCACCCTTTACGATTCGGTATATCGAATTATCCTCTCCCCTTGTGCATTCATGTGATCCTAGGTGTAAGAGAAACAGTTACTGACTCTAGAACTTGGGCCTTTCTTGGTGGGAAAAATTACTCACCCCAAGATTACTCAGATTAGTAACACGCTTTAGCCAACGACTTCCACCCGGTATATAAAAATGGATTTTTGGGAGAAACCCCAGAAATCATGCTCATTGTTCTGACGAGAAGGGCAGAAATGGTCTCTCGCCATACTAGATGGTGCCCCATGAATGGAATGCCCTTACTAAAAACCATGTTGTAGTTTTTCCAAAATCCTACCTATTTGCTAGTGTAGCAGGTTTAGACTTGTGAAGTTATCTTACATTCTTACGGTTCATGTGTGGAGATGAGATGTATGCTATGAGAGTTTCATGGGTATAGTAGCTTGGCTTCCTCGTATAAGTGAGTGTCGTGGAGGGAAGCCAGTTGGGTCAAGCTACTAGTCATCTGCCTTGAATATGCATAGTTGGATTTATCCAAGTAAGAACTCAAGAAGTATTGTGCAAAAAGCCTAGGTTGTAAATCTTCTCTAGTTTTAATAGATCTATCACTACAAAACTGAAAAAACATTGATTTTGGTGCCTTTTTTTTTGTATTCATCAAAAAAATTGATCAACAAACGAAGTCAATCAAAACAAAATCTTCAGAAGAAAAACCGCAACTATCAAATTAGTCACAACTATCATTTTTAACACCGCATTTGTCTTAGCGAGTCGCAATTTTTAGGGTGAACATCGCATGTGTCTATCAACAAATTCCACTTTTACACAGTTCAAATATTACGATCCGCAACTGTCAAAATTTGAGTCACATGTTTATATGCAAGCCATAGTTGTCAAACGAAAAACCGCATGTGTTTTTCAAAAATTTTAGGTTCATAGAATCCATATTCCGAGTCGCAACTGCTACTGTGAGTTGCATCTATCAAAACATAAATCGCATCTGTCACAAGTAAAAATTACTAGTTGACATTCAAAACCTCTTTTTAGTCAAATCACCACGTGTGAATGCTAAATTGCATCTGTCAAACATAGAACCGCATTTGATAGGTGAACCACATTTGACTATCAACAAAAACTGAGAAAATTGCAAATTGAGTTTGAAAGCATAACTATCATTTTTTATTCTATTTCTTACAATCAACCTTGGACAAAAACTGGAATTTTTTTCTCAAACCTTTGCATCATTAGGTGTCATATACGTCTTAGTCATATTCATCATAAGTTACATGCATATAGATACTTCCTAGGAAATTGCATATCATAGAATAGATAACTTTCCTCATCATTGGATACATTCATGTTCTAGTTTGTCACAATCATTGAACCTAGTCACTTTGGTCTCATTAATGAGCCTTTCTAGCTCAACAGTCTAGTTTGGGAAATTTATCTTGTCAATTGTCTTAGTCCTAAAATTAGGTTTCTTGGTCAACTCAAATCATTGCATACATTTATTCCATAGGTGGTAGGTTATATTCATTTTTAGAATCATTTACCATCATATTCTACTCGATATTTTACATATTGTCCATCCTACCATACATCATCTTAGTATACGACATTTTAGAAACATCCTTTATTGTCAAGAAAATGCAAAAAACATACCAATAGGACATACTAGTTTTTAGACATAGTTTGCATTACCCCATTTTGAGAAACTTTTCATGGTCAAAATAAGGTCTCAAAAGAAACAAAAAGCAATGTCGAACCCTAATGAACTTGTGAATCCTTTCACAAATCAACCATCAGGGAAAGAAAGACCATACAAACCTTTTCTCTAAAAACACATCACTAGAGACACACATGGAAAAATTTATATTGAAGATATAGATGCCGCTGTACAAGATCCTGAATTTGCATCCTTTATGGATGAGTGTTTGGCAAATAATCCCCAACGATATCTAGCAAAGTTTCTAATAGAAGATTCCACACTACCACTAGGATTTGATATTCATACTTTGAAAACACCGTCTATTCAACCAATGCAAACTATGACGTCAAGTGTTTCTATTCCCCAAATCACCACAGCAATACCAACTAGCATACCAACTCAAACATCATCAATTGTGAACCCAACCCCTTTCAACATAACACAAGGTTTACAATTTACTATGGGAGAAAATTCATCAAACCCCTTTGGCACCAACACGACTGGTAAGAGATCCAAAGTTGGCATGAATATTCTGATACCAAATCAGAACATTCAAACAGGAAATATTCCCAATCCAAATCAAAACATTTAGAAAGGAAATATTCCCAATCCAAATCAAAACATTCAGACAGGAAATATTCCCAATCCAAATCAGAACATTTAGACAAGAAATATCCCCAATCCAAATCAGAACATTCTAATGGGATATATTCCCTCACCAAGTCACAACCCATCACAAAACATGGCATTTTAGAATATCTACATTGATCCAAACAACACAAACAACATGTCCTTGACTCAAGTAGATGTCCTCCAAAACCAAATACAAATGCTTCAACAACAAATGGACAAAATTTCTATGTCAGGCAAATGAACTATCTCAGCGCAAGATCTACGTCCATGTCCATTTGACAAAGCGCTTTATATGACACCCTTCCCCCATGGATACATTATACCAAATTTTCCTAAGTATAATGGGAGGAAGAATCCTTTGGAACATATTAGAGAATTTTCAATGGAATGCATGGACATATCATATGACCCCACATACTTGATGAGACTATTTTCGTGAACCCTTATCGGGATAGCACTGGAATGGTTTTCTAAATTACCATATGGCATATGATCTTGGGGTGAATTAGTTGAGAGTTTTGTCAAACATTTTTCCATTAACATAGACAATGAAGCAACAATAGCTACCTTGTGTCACTCAACACAAGAAGATGGTGAAACTTTCACCACTTTCTTCCAGAGATGGAGAAGTCTAGCTAGCAGATGTCTAGTTGAAATACCAGAAAAATAGGTCACAATATTCCTTGAAAAAATCAATCCAAAACTAAGAGGTGACTTAAGGGTACATTGTTGTACTTCATTCCTAGAATTGGTACAAAAGGGCATCATCCTTGAAAAAGGCCTTATTGACAAAGGAGAAATAAATTTACTAGGCAAAAACCCAGTTGTCCAGCATCAAAATGCACCCAATGATAGAAACAAATTCTGGTCTAGAAACAAAAATGTTACAAATGACAATATTGTTGATGAAAAAACCATACATACGGGACCAGTTATCACACTTAGAGGTTACAACCCCAATCAAGACATCACGAATAGTCAAGATTAAAGAGAAAATATTTTCCAAAATTTACAACAATAATGACCACAAAGGAGATTTCCTACACGTGAATTTACCCCTTTGGCGCAACCAATCAAGACAATTTTCAAATATTTTCTTAAACATGATCTCATTAAACCTTTGGAACCAAGAGACTATGATCCTGGATAGTTTAAACCTTCATGGTGGGATGATAATGACTATTGTGATTATCATCGAACAAAAGGACACAACCTACAACAATGTCGACAATTGAAGAATATTATACAAGAATTTGTTGAAAATGGAACCATAGAGGTCAATGGGAAGAAAAATACCAAGAATAGTGATCATAAGGTCTTCACAGACCCATTACATGACCACACAAAAGGAAAACCCTCTAGTTCGGGAACCAAGAATAATCCATCAGCCAGTTATACCAATACAAAATATGACTATGGAAAATGAATGATCATAAACCACCTCTAAGTTGCAAATGAAAATGTTTATACCATTGTTATTAAGAAACATCCAGAATGTGTTGTAAACACATGCAGAACTAAGATAATTATTCCAAGTCCTTTTGAGAAAACTACACAGTCCTCCAAGTTTAAGTACAATCTCCCTGATCAATTGAGTAAAACCCCCACACAAATATCCATTTTGGAACTAATGAATTTATCACCTGAGCATCAATCCATTTTTGATAAAGATTTACAAAACACGACTATTCCTACAGACTTAGATGTCAATATTTTCAAAGAAATGGTGGGATATTTAACCAACTCACATCATGCCACATTTTTCCAACAAGATTATTCAACTGAAAAGTTTGATCATAATGACCCATTACATCTTGAAGTCTTAGTCCATCAAACCAAAGTCAGATGAGTCTTGGTAGATGGAGGAGCGGGTTTGAACCTATGTACCCTAAAATTAGTTAAGGAATTGGTATTCTTAGAAGAATGCGTAGAAACCTATAAGAGTATAGTCATCAAGGCTTACAATGATGAGGAAAGATCATCCAAAGGAGTTGTCACACTCCCTATCAGAATTGGTCCAGCCATTATGAACACCAGCTTCCAAGTCTTGGATCTCACCCTTCTGTAGAACTTTTTGTTAGGTAGACCTTGGATACATGCAATGAAAGACATACCTTAGACATATCACCAATGTCTTAAAATCCCATATAATGGCACTGAGATCACGACTGATGGTGATCCAGATCCTTTTCAGTGTTGTACAAGCCTAAGGGAAATTCCACAACTATAGGTACTAATTAACCAAGAAGCTTCATCATCCACTTTATCCCTATACATTGACCCATCACATCTTACCAAGTCCATTTCATTCAAACCGCCATCATCCTCTCCTAAGGTTGAGATCCAAGACAAGGGTTGTGGAGAATATTACATGAAGGCATCATACTGTTTCAATTAGCTAGTTCCACCTAAGGCATATGGTCTACCCATGCCGGATAGAAGACAATCAGTAGTCACATTTCATGTTCCTCCTGCAATGACATTGACCAAATGGGGAGAGTTAAGTGATTAATTGTGGATCAAGGTGATATTACCTCCTGATTGTACCAGGAAGACAATGAATACCCCTTGTCATCTATTCCAATAGCTAAGGACCAATATGGAAAAGGCTTTAAGATAATGCAAAATGAAGGCTATGATGGGCATAGTGGGTTAGGACTACATCAAAATGGAAGGATGAAAACAATCACTATCTCACCATGACCGAAATACCTAGGGCTAGGGTTTCAACCACTTAGAATTGGGTTTCCTAGTACTTCGTCACCATTTCAAGAGGAAGTGAGTGCTTGTGTAGACATCGAGATATCTCATGAACCACTTCCCCCAGTTTACGATGAATCTCCCAACTCAAGTGATTTTGAATGGGACTCCCTTTCCTCTACCAGTACCATGAACATAGATGCTCTATTTGGAGAATTGGACCTAAAGATAAAACCTGTACCAAAACCATCTAGTCCCCATCATAGGAAGCACTTGTCCAAAGAAGAATGGCATAGGAACTATTATTGGGAAACCCTTGATCATGCATCTTGGGAACCTAACAAACCATCTTTTGATGACTCAACCCTTACAATAGTCCCACATTAAAGTTTACCTACCCATAGGAAAAAGAACAAGAAGGAGTTAGTTCAAAACTTATGTGACCATGTCAACCACTCTATATTCACCTTGTCATCTTCCACCTTTAATAACTCTGATGATGACACACCTCTTATATATCTTGAATTTATCGACTGGGATCAATAAGGTACACCCATCATGAACACATTTGAGAATGACAAAGCAATAGTTGAGTTCATCGGACTTCACGAAGGCATACCAAGAGGGGATCATAAAGCTATTTTTACCATAGACTTGGATGACAAAGCATATTTTAAGGAGTCTATTTACACCTCTAGTCGCAAAAATGAAAATAAAGAGAAAAATTATGAGTCCCTAGGTGAAAACTGAAAGGTGCCTTTGGACAAAGAAATAGTCAAAATAAAGGACATATCTAAGGGCGAAAACCTCTCTGAACCACCCAAGGATAGAGGTTTAAATATTCTCCCCGTTGAATAGGAAAAGTCACCAATGCTAGTAGAAGATTCTATTGAAGTCAACATAAATACAGAAGAAAAACCTCGGCACATATACTTTGTAGCATCATTGATAGAGGCAGAACAAGCTGAGTTTAAGGAATTCTTTGCAAAGAGATGGATAAACTTTGCATGGTCATACGCTGACATGCCTGGGCTGGATCCAAACCTTATATTGCACCACCTACCATTACAGCTAGGTATTAAGCTAGTCAAACATAAATTAAGGAAAATGCATCCATAGATTACTCTACTAGTCAAAGAAGAACTTAACAAACTCTTGGATGTTGGATTTATAAGAACTATAGACTATGTAGACTAGATTTCAAATCTTGTACCAGTGACTAAACCAACTGGGGGCATCCACATTTGCACATACTTTAGAGACATAAACAATGCATGTCCTAAAGATGACTCCCCTTTGCTAAACATAGACATGATAGTAGATCTTACAATAGGATACGAGATGCTATCCATCATGGATGGTTTCTCTAGATATAACCAAATCAAAATCATAGTTGAGGACCAACACAAGACAACTTTCATGTGTCCAGGGAGCACAACTGTTGAAATGTTATGCCTTTTGGGCTTAAGAACGCAGGAGCTACCTATCAACAGGAAATGGCTACTATTTTCCATGACTTTGTAAATACTCTCATGGAAGATTATGATGATGAAATTATAGATAAATCAGAAACAAGGGTAGATCATTTGAAGGTTCTAGACAAGATATTCCAGAGGCTAGAGAACTACAACGTCATGCTAAATCCAAAGAACTGTGTCTTTGGAGTAAAATTAGGGAAACTTCTAGGGTATATCATTTCCAGAAGAGGCATTGAAGTATATCTAGAGAAGGTAAGAGCTATCATAGAAATGCCTCTTCTAGTCAGCATTGGTCAATTAAGAACAATATAGGGAATATTATAGTCCATCAGGCATTTCATTGTACAACTCTTAGAAAAAATACACCCATTTCAACATTTACTCAAGAAAGGAGTACCATTTGTGTGGACACCTAAATGTCAGGAATCTTTCCAAAAAATCAAGGATTATTTGCTTACTCCAGCTATCTTAATGCCACCTACAGATGGAAAACCGTTGATACTATACATTTCAGCAACTTAGTCAACATTAGGAGCTCTTCTTGCACAAAACAATGATCAAGGTCATGAATGAGAAGTGTATTATATCAGTTGTACCTTGGTAGGATATGAGTTAAATTTAAAAAAAATAGAATGTTCATGTCTTGCAGTGTAGTCTTTGCTTCCCAAAAACTATGACACTATATGCTCAATCACCAAATAATATTGGTCGCAAAGATTGATCCCCTCAAATATCTCCTAAGTAAGGCAGCATTAACATGCCGATTGGCTAAATGGGTTATGATACTTAGCTAGTATGACATCCAATATGTAGAGAGGAAGGCTATAAAAGGACATGCGATTACAAATTAGTTAGCAGATGCACCTGAAAGCTCTCAAAAATAAATGGTTCTGTGGAGAACCATCATTTAAGGACCTCTACAATGGAGCAGTTTCAAATTTAAAAGCAAACAAATCAGAATCTTAAACTATTCTAAGCTAAGAAAATAAACAAAATGATTTTAAGTAAAACTAATCTCCATTGCTTCCCTATCACCAAGGTCTTGTTATGCACTTTTGCTCTCAGATTTTTGCAAACATAGGTGCATCAAGAGGCTGTGA
The DNA here is from genome assembly GCA_007115665.2 of Sequoiadendron giganteum. Classification (NCBI taxonomy): domain Eukaryota; kingdom Viridiplantae; phylum Streptophyta; class Pinopsida; order Cupressales; family Cupressaceae; genus Sequoiadendron; species Sequoiadendron giganteum. The sequence continues at coordinate 138,287,693 of CM021107.1, forward strand.
GTGAATGGATTAAGAAAATCAGTGAAGATCTGTCTATGTGCAAGATTCGAGTAGGGGTCAAAATGAGAAGAGAGTCATGTTTAAATAGGCATCTCTGATGAAAGAGAGGTTGAGAATGAGAAATGTGGGATAAATTTGCAATAATGAATTTTTAAAATCCCACATGGTGTAGTGAAATGAAATGCATATGAGTGGAAATGATAAAGAAGATAGATTAAATGAATGGTGAAGGATTGAATATAATGATTAAATGCATACATTTTTAATGTGAATGAAAATGGTTTATTAATGTTTTATCATGATTTATTTTAATTTTTTACAAGAATGATTTATGTAAGAATGATAATTTGTCAAAATGAAATTATTTAATTTATGAACGATTATGAAATTCTTTATGAACGATTATTATTTATTATGCATTATCAATGATCATGTGGTGATAATATTTTAATGATTTATTGAAATGCAATATGAAGTGAATGATTTATGTAAATGATGTGATTTAAATGGTAATATAGTTTTATTATGAAATGTCAGTGAATTATTATGATAATGAATGATAGTGCAAAATTGATAATGTGACAGATGCAAACAATAATGAGATGATTTAATGATTTGATGAAACACATGAATAGAAGAAAGTATTGAATGAATTGATCATTTTAATAAATAGATGAATAATGTGATGCGAGGATAAATTTGAGTGTCTACATTTTTCCCCTCTTTGAGACAATGCAGCTTGTCGCGTTGTTTCAAAGAAAAATATTGATCAACTAATACATGCCACAAATATATTTTGGTAAGGAATATGATAAGAATGATATGCTCCCTCAAGAGATTGATCAGATAGGTTGTAAGAAGATTAATCTGTCAATAGATGTCAAGAAAATGATTAGATACTTGATATTGCACAATTGATAGGCATAACTAAACAATTGATGGAAATGATCAGTATAGCCAGGTTGATGAGATGATGAAGCTGATTGAGATTGATGCTAGCGCAATACAATTTGATAGAATGATTGATTGATTGATTAAGAGGAAATGAGATTTGGAGATGCAAGCTGATTGATTTCTCGACGACAAGAAAGATGAAGAAAATGAAATGCAATAAATGGAAGATGCAAGATGGGAGAAAATGCAGGTGATGAAGCCTTTTCTACATTTTAAATTCTTTTATCATCATCGAGCTTATTATGTCACAAATTAGTATAAGCATCTAGATAACATGAACATCTAGATGACCTTAATATTGTTTTCATTTTTATTTAGTAATGAAGTATAAGCATCTAGGTATAAGAACCCTAGATGACCTGAATACTTATTGCATGGAAGACACTATCAAACAAGAAATGCTCTCATCCACACTAGACTCATAGGTCTTCGATGGTTTTAGAAAACCATGTCTTAAGACAAATCGTCCTATGAATAAGAAACAATCCACAAGCAGCAAACAAGTGAACATGCCCCATCATCACCTCTCTAGTCCCAAACATCCTAGAGAAGCTAAAAGACATGCCACTAAAGATAAAATCACAAAATATAAACAAGTAAACATGAATCATGCTTCGATATAGAATTGATTCTTGGCACGGTTGTGCACTTTTGATTGGATTTGAAAGAGGGATTGATAGGTATGCTACAATATTTGCTTGATTGTTACCCATGATGCAGTTTGATTTTGCTGAAGTTCAAAGCTATGTGGTGAGTTGAAAGTGTCATTGTTGAGTGAGCTTTGAAGGATTTTTTTTTTTTTTTGGATTTTTGGAATATTTGATTTTTTTTTTTGGTTTTTTGAAATATTTGACGTTTTCTCGATTTTTTCAAGACATTTTATGATTTTTATGGAATTTTTCAAGACACTTTATAATTTTGATGGATTTTTTCTGGACAATTTATGATTCTTATATGGATTTTTTTAGGACACTTTATGATTTTTATGGGTTATTTTTAGGACATTTTATGATTTTTGGAATTTTTTTTTTTTAGGACATTTTATGATTTTTATGAATTTTTTCAGGACATTTTACAATAGAAAGAGATGGATCTCAAGCTATGAAAAGAGGGTAGTTTCTCTAACCGTGAGATGCTCAATATCCTAACCCATGGCTAAGGTTGAGGAAATGCCCCAGTGAGGAATAGGACCAACCTAGTACGCATGACAAAGAGAGAAAGTGAGGGGATTGTCGAACAATTCACAAGCCATGGTGACTGTGAAAAGGATATTATGAAGTGGAGGGTGAATGAAAATGGGATGAAAAGATCAAGTAGAGCTCCAAAGGAAAGAGGAGAAAAGCCTCTACACATGGTGTTGATTTTTCAGTTTTCACCATGGTACTTGGTCAAGGTGCCACCAAAGTGGTTTTCACCATTGAATGAATTGATTTCTCTTTACTTTTTCAGTTTTTTTGTTTTTTTGTATTTTTTGAGGACTTTTTTCCTTTTTTCTAATTTTTTTGAGGACTTTTTCCCATTTTTTTGTATTTTTTCAGGACTTTTTCCTAGCTCTCCAAAGATAGGTATATAATTCATAGATTCCAAATCCATAGACTTCCTTGATGATGTCTTGATCCTGTGTGGATGACCGTGTTGGATGAAAGTACCCAATCAAGATGATGAGTGTGAGTGGCAAATATGAAGGATGATAGATGTGGTAGATGAAAGAGACTATGGTAGGATCCATAACGTGCACACTACGTGGGCCATCAGGCTTCAACCAAAAAGGAGCTTGGGCAACCGATGAGCTAGAATACATGAAGGGTTTATCATCAAAGGTACATTGAAAGACATCACCAATGGTGTGGTATGATGGATATGTGAGCATGGATGGGTTGAACGAAATATATGATATGAGTGAGAGTGATGTGGATGGAGACCTTGGATCAACAAGCTCTTTTTTTGACATTTTTTCTTGATAGATGCCCCCAATAATTTTTGATGGAGAGGCATACTTGGAGAGTGATTTTTTCTCTTTTTCACTTTTGACTTTTATTTTTGATTTGTCCAATATCTTTTTATTTTGGCTAGGGGACTTGTCTTGATCTTCTTTTGTTTTGGATTTTTCCAATATCTTTTTATTTTGGCTAAAGGACTTTTCTTGATCTTTCTCTCTTTGCATGCTTTCTTTTGATTCTGGATCTCCATTTGAAAAAGATGCTTTTACCTTTGATTCTTGAATTACATCTTTTTGATTTTCTTTGGGTGATACCTGTTGATCCATGTCTACAAGGTAGATGGATGTGGGTGAGATGGTTGAGGTGGATGGAGTGATAGGAATGTTTAGTGGGAAAATGGGAGTGGTGATGCCATCAATGGAGTCTTTGGGACTATCCTTTTCGGTATTGCTAACATCAAAGGAATCTTGCACATCCTTAATGACTTGGAAAGATGTCTTAGTAGATGTGACAATAGGAGATTCATATCCTAGCCTAGGGTAGGTGGGATGGAAGGATGATGATTGGATATCCTTGGTAGGAACATGATCAAAGAGTGGGTCATCATATATATATTGGTTGAACATGGGGTTATCATAAATATGAAAAGATTGAGTGGAAGCAAATATGGAAAATGTAGGTGTATCATCAGGATCCCAAAAGGTTTCAATCCAAGCATGGTCATATTTTTGTGTTCCTTCTATAGCTATCTTGATATCATTGTTGGAATTTTGACCCTCCTCGACAATATTAGCAATTTCTTTTGTCGGTAAATTATCCATACGATATTCTCCACATCCCATATCATGGATTTGGACCTTGGGGTTTGATGGTGCGATAAATAAAGTGGATGATTTTAAGGACTCAAGATCAACATATGCTTGAGAAGCAGGTGCTTCACGATTGCTTGGGATTGTGATTTTAGTTTTAGGGTTTAGATTATGGAAATACATGAAAGGGTTGGGATCTCCTTGTATTATAATTTCAACACCATTGTGGGAATTTAATGCACTGGTGGTACGTAGAAGGTATTGCTTGCATTGCATGAATCCGAGGTCTTCCAAGGAGGATATTATAGGTCAGTGGGAGTTCAAGCACTTGGAAAACCACATCCTTTACCGTAGGGCCAACTCTAATTGGTAGAGTAACTGATCCTTTAGATGTGCGTTCCTCTTCATCATATTCCTTTATGGTAATCCTGTTCCTTGGATCAACTTCATTTTCTTTGAAAACCCCAATTTCATGATCAATTCTTTGGTACAAATATTAAGACCTCCTCCTCTGTCTATTAGAACTTGCTTGATCTTGGTATTATTGATAAAGACATCAATGTGTAAAGCTGCATTATGTGGTTGTTGAGGGGATGCATCATCATGTTCAGTAAAAGTGCTAGTGTAAGGCGAGGTGATATGTCCCACCATAGCTTGAAATTGGTCTACATGTAGGTTTGTAGGCACTATAGTAGTAGCAAGCACTTTATCTAGAATAGCCTTATACTCAGGAGATAGGTGTAGCAGCTCAAGTACAGAAAATTGTGCGAGTATTTTTCCTAAATGCTCTATGAGGTTATACTGTAAAGCTGGTGTAGTGGGTTTTGAATTAGGACCTTTAAGGGTGACTGTGCCTTTCTGGGTAGTAACCTTGCAATTAGGTTCTTTTCCTTTTATAATGAAAGTGTTTACATGATTATCAACCTCACTGATGCTATGTATGGTATAGTCATACTTAGTAGTAGTATAGTCTACACCATCACCAGATTCAAGGGCCTTTCCTTTATCCTTGTCATGCTTAGGGAAAGGGTTCTCAAAAACCTCACGATCAGAGTTACTTGAAGGAGTGTGTCCGTCAACCACTATCTTACCATCATCAATAAGGTCTTGTATTAGATGTCGAAGTTTATTGAAACTATTAGTCTTATGTCCTTTATGTCTATGATAGTCAAAAAAGTGATTCTCATTCCACCATGGGGGTTTGACTTCTGGATTATATTCCTTTGTTTCAGGTAGTGTTATAATATTGATTTCAAGAAGTTTTTTAAATGCAGATTCAAGTGATTGTCCCAAAGGTGTGAAATTTCGTTTAGGGAAAATTCTTTGTTTTTCTTTTCCTTTATCTGAAGATGAACCTTTGAGATTATAAATAGGTGATGATGTTTTAGTTGTTTTTGCGTGAACAACTCCGTCATTGACTACATTCTTGTTCTTTACACAAAAATGGTGTCTTGTTTTTTGAACTTGATTTTTGATCTCTGTCATTATTAAGTTTTATGGTTCCATCATCAATGCGAGTTTGTTCGATTCAAAATCCCATTCGTATGGCTTCATCAAAGGAATCCAAGCATTTGAGGTGAAGTTCCCTTCCAATTTATTTGTTGAAATTCTGATAAAATAGGTCAAGTAGTTCTTGATCATGAATGGCATAGGGTAATTATTTTGCTAAATGTCTCTATCTTTGCAAAAACGACACAAAATATTCACTTGGTTTTTGTTTGTTGTTGAAAAGGTTTTTCATGGTCACTTTAAATTCACAATTGAAACTATAATTGGAGACAAATTTATTAGCCAATTCTTGAAAGGATTTGATGGTTGGGGGTAGTCGTGAAAACCATTCCATAGCTTCTCCTCCTAGACTACGGGGGAATAATCTCATAAGGTATGTTTAATCAACTGCAAATTTCATGATAGGAGGACAAAATTGTCTTAAGTGATGTTTAGGATTCCCTTTTCCATTATATTTGTCAAGTTTTGATATGTCCCAATGGTTAGGAAAAGGTGGCATTGGTATACTTCGATCGAAGGGATAAGGACATATGTCTTCGATGGAGAACTTATGAGATGATGCTTTACGGTTCGTAAGAGTGTCCAATTCTTGTCTCAATGTTCTAAGCTCATCAAAAATAGGATCATTTGTAGGTGTGGTTTTTGATGTCTTTGAAGATTGCTTGTAACCTGGTTGCAGATAAAAGGGTCTATGATCTTTGATTCTACCATCGTTGTTTGTTTTGGGATGTTTAGATTCAATAGATTTAGGTTGGTTATTCATCATGAGAAGTGACATGTCAAAATTAGGAGGCATTTTGATTCCTTCATCAACAAGGGCTTTGAAGTATTCTTATGGGTTATGTTTGACTACCTCCATAAGAATTTTAGTGAATCTATTATCCTTAAGTTCTTCTTCTATATCGGATTTGGTTATTTATTCATCATCAGTTTCATTTGTTTCTCTAGTTGCAACACTAATGTTATCATCCCCATCAAATTTTGTTCCCCAAGGGTTCCCTTCTTCTTGAAACATTTTTTCTCTTGTTCTAGGGGTCATAGTTGATTGTTTTGATGTTCAATCCAAGGTAATGTATGAAACCTAAGACTAGGATACAATGAAAAGGATATGATTCTAAGATGAGATATGAAAGTGGTAAGGTATGGTATGAAAATCTAAGAATGCAAGATCTCAAAGGCAACTCTAGGTCCAAAGTTGGTTATGATGTATAGACACAAGGACCAATGATCAAGAGAGGGTATATAGGAGATGATGGACTCCAAAAAAATTTCCCTACTCAAGGATAATTGTATGTTTTCTAACTCAACGATGATAAACCTCAAGTGATGCGGGTGATAGATAGCCAATGGTTTTATTTCAAGGCCTTGGAAGAGTAGCTTATGTGCAAGTGAAGGTTAAGTTTGATCGATGATGAATATACAAAGGACTAAATTCTTGGAACATGCCAAGGTTAGGTGAAATTGTCTTGATATGGAAAGGGGGTTGAACATGAAAGAACTATGTGGAGTGTTATCTATATGCGAGGACTATGTAATGTCACCTATGTATGCAAGACTAGGAATATGCAAGGACTGGGATGAAAGGGATATGAATATGTAAAGATCATGGATACGAAAGAGCTAGGTGGAATGCAAGGTCTAGGTAAAATGTATGGTCTAGATGGAATCCAAGGACTAGGTGGAATGCAAAGGATTGAAAGATCAAAACTAAAGGATGATGACCCCAAGAAATCCAAGTTATAGGTTCATGTTGTATGTTTGTGTTGTTGGACTCTTTGAGATTTGCAAATTTTGAGATGTGATGTTTTTTTGAGGTCTAATTTTGAACACACACGCAAGACATTGTAGAAAAAGTGTTTTTGAGTTTGTTTACAATTATGAATGTGTTTTTTTAATTTTTTCGATACAAGCACAAACCTTAAGGTTGGAAAGGACAATACCTGCTAGATTCCACATGGGTTTCCCCAACTGCATATTCTTAGCATGTGAATCCAGAAGCTTGGTTGCACAGGCTCCCCCTTACAATGCACTCCCTTCTTAGGCCAACCAAGCTTCCAACCCCCATGAAACTCCCATGGCAGATTGATCACCTCTACTAAACACTCTGAAGATGTGGATGCCTTCACACCAACCAGTGTTGCATGAGAAAATAGAAGGATTTTGGAAACTACACAAACATTTTTAGTTTAGGACCCCCGTTCGAGTGGCCATACATGGGGCACAAGATTAAGCTTCATTTAGGAGGCACTCCAGCCTAAAGAGGTTACGCTCAAAATGGTTTTGGGGAGTACTACTTGGTTTGTATGATACATCCCTACTCGTAATCCTAGGCTTTCCCTTAGGATTCACATTTATATACCGATCGGTGGTAGCTTGGCCAAAAAGCTCCATTGTCGATCGGAGTCACCTTGGGGTGAGTACTTTTTCCCATCAAGGCAGGCCCAAGTTCTAGAGTCAATAATCATTTCTCTTGCACCCAAGATCACACAAGTGCACAAGGAGAGAGGATACTTCGATTATTGAATCGGTGTGCACATAAAATAGATGGGTCTATCTTTTTGATCACCTAGTTTGCACAAGGTGAAAGAATAATCACCTACCATCGTCAAGAACAACAAATAGTGTTCATTGAACCCCTAGTTAAGCCTATGTGAGAAAAGATTTTTTTTCATTTTTAATGCGCCAATTGAAGTGTTTTCTAATCTAAAAGACAATTGGTTTTAAAATCATGCCTTCGTCAATCGTCCTACACCAAATATTGTTAGTAGTTTTGATTTCAGTCTTTGCCAAACTTATGTTTTGATTTTCAATTCTCTACCAAATGAACCTGAAAGAGAATCCAAATTAATAATAGTAGTCCTCCAATCAAACAAAAATAAAATAAAAGAAATTAGCATTTACCCTAGAATCTAGTTTAAAATAAAATAAACTCTAAATTATTGAGTCTAAATTCTAAGTTAAATCTAAATTAAAAAAAAATCAAAATCTAGATTAAAATAATAAATCAACATTAGAGATTAGATCTAAATTAAAATTAAAAGCTAAATCTAATTTAAACTAAAAGATAAATTAAGAGAAAAGTTAAATTAAAATTAAAGTTAATTAAAATCAAAATTAAATCTAATTTAAAATCTAAGAAGCTAAATGAAACCTAAATAAGAATCTACCCTAAACTAAATTAAATTAATATTATGTTCTAAATTATAAATTAAATCTAAAAAAAAATGTTAAATCTAGTTAGAAAGCTAAATCTAATTTAAGAAAAAAAAATTAAAAACTAAAAGTTAAAAACTAAAATCTATGTTAAAACTAAATCTAATTTTAAAGGTAAAAATCTAATTCTCATAAAACTATTTCTAATTTAAAAGATAATTTTTCTAGAATTAGAAATTAATCTAAAATCAAAGACTAATCTACAAATAAAAACCAATTTAAAATAAAGAATTAATTAGAATTAATCTAAAATTTAAACTACGAGATTAAATCTAAGTTAAGATAAAATTAAAACTAAAACTAAGATTAAAATTAAAAATAAATCTAAGATTAATATAAAATTAAAACTAAGTTAAAAATAAAATTAAAACTAAGATTAAAATAAAACTGAAAATAAGTTTAAAATCATGAGTTATTATGCTCTACCATGCGCCATGTTGTAGTAGTTTAAAAATTTAAAAACAACTAGAGTATTTATGGCGACAGCTAAAATGAGAATCATTCATGCATCTTGGCCTGCAACATATGAGAAGATTAAAGCACATTCTGCCATAATTCATAAAATTATGCGAGAAGCATAAAGAAATTAGGCAGATAAACTATTTCAATTTATAGTAGACCATGAAAATCAAATCCAAATTTGAGAAGTTTCAGATTTAAAAGCAAACAAATCAAAATCTTAAACTATTCTCAGCTAAGAAACTAAACAAAATTATTTTAAGTAAAACTAATCTCCATTGCTTCCCTATCACCAAGGTCTTGTTATGCACTTTTTCTCTCAGATTTTTGCAAACATAAATACATCAAGAGGCTGTTAATGAATGGATTAAGAAAATATGTGAAGATATGTGTATGTGCAAGATTTGTGTAGGGGTCAAAATTAGAAGAGAGCCATGTTTAAATAGGAATCTTTGATGAAAGAGAGGTTGAGAATGAGAAATGTGGGATGAACAAATATTGCAATAATGAATTTTTAAAATCCCACATAGTGTAGTGAAATGAAATGCATATGAGTGGAAATGATAAAGAAGATAGATTAAATGAATGGTGAAGGATTGAATAGAATGATTAAATGCATATATTTTTAATGTGAATGAAAATAGTTTATTAATGTTTTATCATGAATTATTTTAATGTTTTACAAGAATGATTTATGTAAGAATGATAATTTGTCAAAATGAAATTATTTAATTTATGAATGATTATGAAATGCTTTATGAAAAATTATTATTTATTATGTATTATGAATGATCATGTGGTGATAATATTTTAATGATTTAATGATTTATTGAAATGCAATATGAAGTGAATGATTTATGCAAATGATGTGATTTAAATGGTAATATAGTTTTATTATGAAATGTTAGTGAATTATTATGATAATGAATTAATTATGATAATGAATGATAGTGCAAAAATGATAATGTGACAGATTCAAACGATAATGATATGATTTAATGATTTGATGAAATTCATGAATAGAAGAAAGTATTGAATGAATTGATCAATTAATCAATAGACAAATAATGTGATGCGAGGAACTAGAAACTTGAGTCCCTAAAATCATGTATTTTAATCAAAAAAATGATCTATTTGTAGAGCTAGGAAAATGCATGATTCTATGGAGTAAGAACCACCATTTCAGCCCACATCAATAGAGTCATACTAATTAAAATAGAAAGAAAAAATGAAAATCTAAACTATAGAAACAAAACAATGCTTTTAAAATAAATCCATCTCCATTGTCTCCCTATCACCAAGATCTTTATTCATGCATTTTCTCTTAAATTTTATGAGCACAAAATGCAATAAAGAGGCTATGATGAATGAGAAATGTAATCAAGATGCAAAGATGGTATGAGTATGTAAATTTGTGAGCAGAATTTGTGAGGGCTAAAATAAGAGGAAAATCCCATTTAAATAAGATTTCCCTGAGGATGGAGAGGGGTTGAAGATGAAATGTGGGATAAAAGATGTGAGAGAAGGAAATTCCATTATCCCACATTGTTAAATTAAATGTTATGGATGAGAATGAAAGTGATAAAGGGTTATTAAATTAAAAATGTACCTAAATGATTAAATATGTTTTACTAAAATACAATATTTCATGAATGATTTATGCAAATGATATGATTAATATGCAAGTTATGATAATTAGTTTATTTTGAAATAATAATCAATGACTATGATAATTGATTTAATATGGAAATGATGTTTATGAATTATTATGCAAATAGATTATGAATGATTATGATTTATTATGCATTATGAATGATCATGTGGTGATAATATTTCAATGATGTGATGATTTAATGAAATGCAATATGAGGTGGAAGATATATGCAAGTGATATATTATGGTAAGATATATGATAAGAGTGATATGCCCTCTCGAGAGATTGATCTAACAGATTGTAAGAAGATCAATCTATCGATAGATGTCAACAAAATGATTAGATACTTGATATTGCGCAAGTGATAAAGTAGTGAAGTACATTTGATGGAAATGCACAATTGATAGAAGTAACTGAAAAATTGATGGAAATGATCAGTATAACTGGGTTGATGAGCTGATGAAGCTGATTGAGATTGATGCAAGTGCAAGACAAGTTGATAGAATGATTTATTGATTAACTAAGGGGACATGAGATTTTGAGATGCAAGTTGATTGAATTCTCTATTACAAGAAAGATGAAGAAAATGAAATGCAATAAATGGAGGATGCAAGGTGGGAGAAAATGAAGTTGATGAAGTCTCTTGTGCCGTTTAAGTGATTTTATCATTATCGAACTTATTATGTCATGAATCAGTATAAGCATCTAGATAATATAAACATCTAGATGACCTGAATATTGTTTGCATTTTTATTTAGTAATGAAGTATAAGCATCTAGGTATAAGGACCCTAGATGACCTAAATACTTATTGCATGGAAGACACTATTAGACAAGGAATGCACTCATCCATACTAGACTCATAGGTCCTCAATGGTTTTAGATAACCATGTCTTAAGATGAGTCGTCTTATGAATAAGAAATAATCCACAGTCAACAAACAAGTGAGCATGCCCCATCATCACCTCTCTAGTCCTAGACATCTGGAGAAGCTAAAAGACATGCCACCAAATATAATAAAATCATAAAACAATGAAAGATAAACAAAAAAACTTGCATCATGCTTCGATATAGAACTAATTCTTGGTACAGTTGTGTGTGTTTGGTTGGATTTCTAGGATGGATTGGTAGGTATGCTGCAATATTTCTTTGATTGTTACTCATGATACAGTTTGATTGTGCTAAAGTTCAGAGCTATGTGGTGAGCTGACAGTGTCATTGTTGAAGGATTTTTGAAGTTATTTGATTTTTTTGGATTTTTTGGAATATTTGATTTTTTTGGGTTTATGAGATGTTTTATGATTTTTATGGATTTTTGTTAGGACATTTTATTTTATATTTTATGGATTTTTTCAAGATATTTTATGATTTTTATGTATTTTTTTTAGGACATTTTATGATATTTATGGATTTTTTTCAGGTCATTTTATGATTTTTGTGGATTTTTTCTAGGACATTTTAAGATTTTTATGGACTTTTATGGATACTTTATGATTTTTTTGGATTTTTTTTAGGACATTTTATGATTTTTATGGATTTTTTTAGGACCTTTTACAATGGAGAGAGATGTATCTCAAGTGAGCAGAAAAACAAAGAGTGCAATTTCTCTAACCGCAAGATGTTGAATATCCTAACCCATGGCTAAGGTTGAGGAAATGCCTAGTGAGGAATAGGACCAACCTAGTATGCATGACAAAGCGAGCAAGTGAGGGGATTGTTGAACAATTCACAAGCCATGGTGAGTGTGAAAAGGATATTATGAAGTGGAGGGTAAATGAAAAATGGGATGAAAAGATCAAGTAGAGCTCCAAAGGAAAGAGGAGCAAAGCCTCTACACATGGCATTGATTTCTCGGTTTTCACCATGGTACTTGCTCAAGGTGCCACCGAAGTGGTTTTCACCATTGAATGAATTTATTTCAATTTAATTTTTCATTTCATTTCATGTTTTTCCATTTTTAAATTTTTTTTTTTGTATTTTTTCAGGACTTTAAAAGAGTGTACCCTCTAAATTACTCAATTATAAAACTTGTGAATGTGCATACTGTTCATGGGATCATTAAGCAATTCACCTTCTAGATTAGATAACTGGTATGCCCTTGATCCATACACAATAGTGATAACGTATGGACCCAAAAAGTTAGGCTCAAATTTACCCTTCTTTTTTGTGTCTTGTTGATTGTGAGGGTTTTCACGAAGGATAAGATCTCCAACCTCAAATGTGCATGGTTTCACTTTTTGACTATAAATTTGACTCATTCATTGTTGATATGGTCTAGGATGGTTAAAAGCAGTTTGTCTTCATTCATCTAATAGCTCCAATTCCTACAAATGAGAAACTCAATATTCTTCATCACCGATGTGATTGTGCAAGGAGACACACAAAGAGGGTAACTTGACCTTGATGGGAAAGATGGCTTTAGATCCATAGATAAGGGAATAGAGGGTAGCACCTATAGGAGTGCGGATACTCGTGCGATAAGCCCACAAGGTAGGATTCAGTTGAATATGCCAATCTCGATGAGTTTCATTGACTGTTTTTTTAAGAATTTTAAGAATGGTTTTGTTAGAGGCCTCATCCTGGCCATAACCTTGAGGATAGTAAGGTGTGGAAAAATGATGGTGTATATGGAATTTATCACAAAGTTCACGAACATCTTGATTTTTGAATGGACATCCATTATCTATGATGGTGGATAAAGGAACACCATAACAACAGATGATATAGTTCAGTATGAAAGTGGCTATTTGTTTTCCAGTGATATGAGTGAGAGGAGTGACTTCAATCTATTTCATGAAATATTATGTGGTAATGAGAATGAACTTATGACCATTAGATGAAGGTGGATGTATCTTGCCCACAAGATCGATTCCCCACTAATAAAAGGGCCTTGGTGTAGAAAGAGACTGCAATTTTTGTGCAGGAGCATGTATCAAGTCTGCATGTTTTTGGAACTACTTGCATTTTTTAACAAACTGATAAGAATATGTTTCCATTATAGGCCAATAATAACCCATACGTAAGAGTTTTTTAGCTAAGGTAGGACTGCTAGAATGTGCCCCACATATACCTTCATGTACTTCTCGTAAAGCAGTTTTGCTCTCGTCACACTCAAGACATCTAAGTAAAGTACCATCAAGACCTCGGCGGTAAAGGGTATTGGCTAAGATTACATAGCGGGAAGCTTGACGGATAAAGGTTTTACAAGATTTATTGGATAGATCCGATGGAAAGGTGCTATCTTGGAGATAGGTATAAATATCTCCATACCATTGAGAATTAGGACAAACAATAAGGTAGATCATTTCAAATTGTGGTATATTGTAAGTAGGTTCCAAAAGAGGCTCTGCCAAGAACTCACAGTAGGCAACATTGCTTGGAATTTCCACAAGTAAACCAATTGTTGCCATTGCATCAGAAGCTCGGTTGTTATCTTGAGGAATTTTCTCAAAGGAAATTGATGTGAAATAGGCCTTGAAGTCATCCACCACTCTTTTGTAAGGCAATAATTTTTCATCTTTTGTTTTGTAGTCATAATTAACTTGTTTGATCACTAGCTGAGAGTCACCAAGAACACGCAACTCTAGGATTTTCCATTGCACAGCCATATGGAGCCCAAAAAGTAAGGCCTCATATTTTTCAATATTGTTGGTACATGGAAACTGTTTCTTGTAAGCTTTAGGTATACAATCCCCTTGTGGAGTGACAAAGAGAATTATAGCATCTGAACCACCTTTTGTGAAGGAGCCATCAAAATATAAATCCACAAATGTGTAGATTCCATGTTGAGGATTGATTCATCAGGAAATTCAATAATAAGAGGATGATTATCTGTCATAGGAGCATCAACGAGTTGATCTGCTATAGCTTGTCCTTTAATTGCTTTTCTTTCTATGTAATCAATATCAAACTAACTGAGAATCATCACCCATTTAGCTAATTGACCCGTGAGTGCTGCTTTGCTCAAGAGGTACTTAAGAGGATCAATTTTTGCAACGAGCTTTGTCTAGTGCATAAGCATGTAATGTCGCAACTTCTGTGATGCAAAAAATATAGCAGGGCATGCTCTTTCAATATAACTATAATTGAGCTCATATCCCACTAGAGTGCAAATAATGTAATAGATTGCACATTCCTTTCCTTCAAAATTATGTTGTGCCAAAAGTGCCCTGAGTGCTATGGTGGTTGTGGATATATAAAAAATTAAAGGCTTGTCATTTGTTGGAGGTATTAATACTAGCGGTGTCATCAGATACTCTTTGATTTTTTGAAAAGCTTGTTCACACTTGTCATCCCATCTGAATGAAACATTCTTGTGTAATAGATGCTGAAAGGGTTGACATTTATCTGCAAGTTGTTCTATAAAATGATGGATAGATTGAAGTTTTCCTTGTAATGATCTCAATTGTTTGATATTCTTAGGTGGAGGCATTTCGAGTATAGCCTTTATTTTTGTAGGATCAGCTTCAATTCCCTTAGATGTGACAATGTATCCAAGGAGTTTCCCAGAGGTTACCCCAAAGGCACATTTTTTGGGATTCAATCGGACTTTGTATTTTTCTAATCTTGTGAAAATTTTATCCATGATCTCTAGATATCTAGCTCTAGTGTAATATTTTTCCCAAAAAATCATCTACATAGTCTTCCAAATAGGTATGCATCATGTCATGAAAGATAGTCGTCATTACACATAGGTAGGTATCTCCAGCATTCTTCAACCTAAAGGGCACGACATTCCAATAGAAGGTTCCCCAAGGACAAGTTAATGTTGTCTTAGTTTGATCATGAGGACCTATTTTAATCTGATTATATCCTGAGAAACCATCCATGAGGGATATCATTTCATGTCTTGCTGTCAAATCCACTATCATGTCAATGTTTGGAAGTGGGAAATCATCCTTAGGACAAGATTTGTTTAAATATCTAAAATCCATGCAAATGTGGATGCCCCCATCAGGTTTTGAAACTGGTACTAAATTTGAAATCCAATTAGCATAGTCAACAGGTATTATAAATCCCGCATCGAGCAACTTTGGCAATTCAACTTTTACCAATACAGCAATATGCAGGTGCATTTTTATCAAATTTTGTTTAATAGGTTTTGCCCCCGGTGGCAAAGATAAGTGATGCATGACTAGATCTAGATCAAGTCCTGGCATATCTGCATAGGACCATGCAAAGTTGACTTGTCTTTCCTTGTAAAACTATATATGCTTTATTCTCTCTTTAGGTGTTAATGATTCTGCTAGATGAATTATCTTTGGTTCTTCTCTTGTACCCAAGTTAGCTGGTATTGTCTTCTCCACTAGCATAGATGAATTTTCATGATATACTACTAAGGGAAGTGTGTCAAGCCTTACATCCTTGGAAGCCTTAGAGAGGTTTTCATCCTTGGATACGTCCTTTATTTTTATTTTTTTGGGTCTAATAGCACCATAGGGTGGGTTTCACTAGAAGACCTATTTATATTTTCAATAATTTTGCGACTTAAAGGCTTGGCACCCTCCCCAAAGTAAGTTTCATTGTTGGGTTCTATGGTGAAACCTGTATTATGATCCTCAAAATGTGTATCTTCTCATGCTCCCAAATTTTTTATGATTGCCTCATCATTTTGAAATACATCCAATTGTGGCGGTCCCTTCTGATCTAAATCAATGAGTTCGGGGTGAACCAAGGGTAAAGGGTCATGATTTGAATCAAGATTTTGAATGGATTCAGGGTTACAAATGTTATGATCAAGTTTAGGGGTAGGGATACTATCATAGTCATAAATATCAATGAATTCATCAATGGTACTTTCCTCGTTTGTCTCTCTAGCATTAGAGGACTCTACTTCCTTACTTGAAATATGTGTGGTACTCAAGGTCTTATATTTCTATGCATCATATCCTAAACCAGGGACTTTTTGTATATGATTAGGTTGTATTGGTTCCAAAATACCTTGTTTTTGTAAGCCAAGAGGACTTTTACCATCATATCCCATTTATTTCATAAGATCAAAACCTTTACCATATTGTCCAACAAGTATATTTATTTTAGTTTGTTATTTTTCTATATCCTCATCTTTGTATAGCCATTTGAGGAGATCAGCTTCTTCTACTTCATTAAAGAGGACTCCCCATTTTTTGAGATTGGTTAATTTACAAGTCACTATAGACTCTACATCTGATGTGGTCTTAGTCATTTATGGTATGCCATAGGGATGGGGAGATAAAGGTAACTTTCCCATGTAAAGGGCATGATTCAAAGTAAATTCTCCTACTCCTTTTTCTTTTACTTGTATTTTTGTCTCAACTTCCTAGGATTTTGAGGAGGATGCTTTTAAGGACTCAGGATCAACATATGCTTGAGAAGGAGGTGCTTCATGATTGCTTGGGATTGTGATTTCAGTTTTAGGCTTAGATTATGGCAATACATGAAAGGGTTGGGATCTCCTTGTATTGTGATTTTGACACCATTGTGTGGGAATTTACTACACTGATGGTATGTAGAAGGTATGACTTGCATTGCACGAATCCAAGGTCTTCCAAGGAGGATACTATAGGTCAGTGGGAGATCAAGGACCTGGCAAACCACATCCTTTACCATGGGGCCGACTTTGATTGGTAGAGTAAATGATCCTTTAGACAAGAATTCCTCTTCATCATATGCCTTTATGGTAATCTTGTTCCTTAGATCAACTACATTTTTAGAAAACTCGAATTTTGTGATCAATTCTTGGGTACAAATATTAAGACCTACTCCTCCATCTATTAGAACTTGCTTGATTTTGGCATTATTGATAAGGACATCAATGTATAAAGCTGCATTATGTGGTTGTCGAGGGGATGAATCATCATTTTTAGTAAAAGTGATAGTGTAAGACGAGGTGATATGTCCCACCATAGCTTGGAATTGGTCTACATGTAGGTTTGTAGGCACTGTAGTAGTAGCAAGCACTTTATCTAGAATAGATTTATGCTCAGGAGATAGGCATAGTAGCTCAAGTATGGAAATTTGTGCGAGTGTTTTTCCTAAATGCTCTTTGAGGTTATACTATGAAGCTGGTTTAGTGGGTTTTGAATTAAGACCTTTAAGGGTGATTGTGCCTTTGTGGGTAGTAACTTTGCAATCAGATTCTTTGCCTTTTATAATGAAAGTGTTTACATTATTATCAACCTCACTTATGTTATGTATGGTATATTCATACTTAGGAGAATTATTCACACCATCACTAGATTCAAAGGCCTTTCCTTTATCCTTGTCATGCTTAGGGAAAGGGTTTTTTAACACCTCGCAATCAGAGTTACCCAAAGGAGTGTGTCCATCCAACCACTATCTTACCATCATCAATAAGGTCTTGTGTTAGATGCCAAAATTTATTGCAACTATTTGTTTTATGTCCTTTATGTCTATGATAGTCACAAAAGTGATTCTCATTCCACCACGGGGGTTTGACTTGTGGATTATATTCCTTTATTTCAGGTAGCGTTATAATATTGATTTCAAGAATTTCATTTAATGTGGATTCAAGTGATTGTCCCAATGTTGTAAAATTTCATTTAGGGAAATTCTCTATTTTTATTTTCCTTTATCTGAAGATGAACCTTCGAGATTATAAACAGGCGATGATGTTTTAGTTGTTTTTGCATCAACAACTCTGTCATTGACTAAATTCTTGTTCTTTACCCAAAAAGGTGTCTTGTTGTTTGAATTTGATTTTTGATCTCTATCATTATTAATTTTTATGGTTCTATCATCAATGAGAGATTGTTCGATTCAGAATCCCATTTCTATGGCATCATCAAAGGAATCCAAGCATTTGAGGTGAATTTCCCTTCCAATTTTTTTGTTCAAATTTTGACAAAAGAGGTCAACTAATTCTTGATCAGGAATGACATAAGGTAATATTTTAGTTAAATGTCTCCATCTTTCCAGAAATGACACAAAATATTCACCTAGTTTTTGTTTGGTGTTGAAAAGGTTTGTCATGGTCACTTTAAAGTCACAATTGAAACTATAATTGGAGACAAATTTATCAGCCAATTCTTGAAAAGATTTGATGGTCAGGGGTAATTGTGAAAACCATTCCGTAGCTTCTCCTCCTAGACTGCGGGGGAATAATCTCATAAGGTATGCTTCATCAAATACAAATTCCATGGTATTAGCACCAAATTGTCTTAAGTGATGTTGAGGATTCCCTTTTGCATTATATATGTCAAGTTTTGGTATGTCCCAGTGGTTAGGAAAAGGTGGAATTGGTATGCTTGGATTGAAAGGATAAGGACATATGTCTTTGATGGAGAACTTGTGAGATGATGCTTTACTATTTTTAAGAGTGTCTAATTCTTGTCTGAATTTTCTAGGCTCATCCAAAATAGGATCATTTGTAGGTGTGGGTTTTGATGTCTTTGAAGATTGCTTGTAACCTGGTTGCAGATAAAAGGGTCTATGAGCTTTGATTCTACCATCATTGATTGTTTTGGGATGTTTAGATTAACTAGATTCAGGTTGGTCATTCATCATGAGAAGTGACATGTCAAAATCAGGAGGCATTTTGATTCCTTCATCAACAAGGGCTTTGAAGTATTGTTGTGGGTTACATCTGACTACCTCCAAAAGAAGTTTAGTGAATCTGTGATCCTTAAGTGCTTCTTCTATATCAGATTTGGTTATTTTTTCATCATTAGTTTAATTTGTTTCTCTAGTTGCAACACTAATGTTATCTTCCCCATCAAATTCTCTTCCCCAAGGGTTCCCTTCTTCTTGAAACATTTTTCTCTTGTTCTAGGGGTCATAGTTGATTATTTTGATGTTCAATCCAAGGTAATCTATGAAACCTAAGACTAGGATGCAATGAAAAGGATATGATTCTAAGATGAGATATGAAAGTGGTAAGGTATAATATGACAAGCTAAGAATGCAAGAGCTCAAAGGCAATTCTAGGTCCAAAGTTGGTTATGATGTAAAGGCTTTATTCATGTTATGATGGATAGACACAAGGACCAATGATCAAGAGAGGGTATATAGGAGATGATGGACTCCGAAAGGATTTCCCTACTCAAGGATAGTGGTATGTTCCCTAACTCAAGGATGATAAACCTCAAGTGATACGGGTGATAGATAGCCAATGGTTTGATTTCAAGACCTAGGAAGAGTAGCTAATGTGCAAGCTAAGGTAAAGTTTGATCGATGATGAATATGGAAAGGACTAAATTCTTGAAACATGAAAAGGTTAGGTGAGATGGTATTGATATGCAAAAGGGTTGAACATGCAAGAACTAGATGGAGTGTTATCTATATGCAAGGACTAGGATGAAAGGGATATGAATATGTAAGGACCATGAATATGCAAGGGCTAGGTGGACTATAAAGACTAGGTGAAATGCAAAGTCTAGATAGAATTTAAGGACTAGGTGGAATGCAAAGTCTAGATGGAATGCAAGGATTGGAAGATAAAAAATGAAGGACGTTGACCCCCAAGAAATCAAAGTGATAGGTTCACATTGTATGTTTGTGTTGTTGGAATCTTTGAAGTTTGAAAATTTTGAGATGTGATGTTTGTTTGAAGTCTAATTTTGAACACACATGCAAGACATAGCACAAAAGGTGTTTTTGAGTTTGTTTTCAATTGTGAATGTGTTTTTTTATTTTTTGCAATACAAGCACAAAGCCTAAGGTTGGAAAGGAGAATATCTACTAGATTCCATGTGGGTTTCCCAACTGCATATTCTTAGTGTGTGAATCCCGAAGCTTGGTTGCACGGGCTCCCCCTTACAATGCACTCATTTCTTAGACCAACCAATCTTCCAACCCCCATGAAACTCCCATGGAAAATTGATCACCTCTACTAAAATTGTGAAGATGTGGATACCTTCACACCAATCGGTGTTGCAGTAGCAAATAGAAGGATTTGGGAAACTACACAAAGGATTTTAGTTCGGGACCCCTGTTCGAGTGGCCATACATGGGGCACAATATTAAGCTCCATTTAGGAGGCACTCCAGCCTGAAGAGGTTATGTTGAACAGGGATTTGGGGAGTACTACTTGGTCCATATGACACATCCACACTCGTAATACTAGGCTTTCCCTTAGGATTCACATTTATATACCGGTCGGGGGTAGCTTGGCCAAAAATTTCTATTGTTGGTCTGAGTTGCCTTGGGGTGAGTATTTTTTTCCACCAAGGCAGGCCCAAGCTCTAGATTCAATAATTGTTTCTCTTATACCCAGGATTGCATAAGTGCCCAAGGGGAGAGGATACTTCAATTATTGAATCAGGGTGACACATAAAATAGATGGGTCTCACTTTTTGATCACCTAGTTTGCATAAGTTGAGAGCATAATCACCTACCACCTTGAAGCACAACAAACAGTGTTCATTGAAACCCTAGTTAAGCCTATGTGAGACAAGACAATTGTTCATTTTAAAGCACCAATTTGAAAAAAATTCTAATCTAAAATATAGTTGGCTTCAAAATCATGTATTCAACGGAGGTCTTGCATCAAAATCTCATTAGTAGTCTCATGCCTCCTTTCTTTGACAAGCAAATGTTTTGATTTTCAATTATCTGCCAAACGAACCTGCAAGAGAACCCAAATTAATAAAATTAGACCGAAAACTAAAATTAAACTAAAATGTTAACTAAAATTATTCTAAATTTAAAATTAGAATCTTACTTAAAAAGATAAATCCAAACTAAGAACTAAAAGCTAAATCTAAGTTGAAATTTAAATCTAAAAAATCTAAATCTACTTAAAGTTAAGATCTAATTTAAATTCAAAGTTAATTCTAATTAAAATCTAATTTAAATGAAATTGAAAATCTCAACTAAAGACTCATTTAAAGTTAATTAAAAATTAATTCTAGAATTAAAAATTAATTCTAAAATAGAAATTAATCTAATAAAATTAAAATTAATCTAACTAAAAGTTGAAATCAAAATCAAAAGATAAAGTTAATTTAAATCTAAATTAAAAATAAGTCTAGACTAAAGTTAGTTTCAAATTAATTCTAAATTAAAATCTAAATTTAAATGAATTAAAATCTAATCTAAATTAAGATCTAATTTAAATCTAAATTTACATTTAAGATCTACATTAAAAGAAACTCTAAGCAAAATAAAATCTAAACTACATTAACTAAATTAAAAAAAAAATCTAACTAAATGAGAAATTAGAAACTCAATTAAAGCTAAATTAAAAAGTAAAGAAAAAATCTAAACCAAACAATAAATCTAAACATTAAAACTCTAAATGAAATTAGAAACTAAAATTATAAACTAAGTTATGTTGGGAAATTGTTGCCTCAACATTCTAGTTTCCCTTGAAGAATTGGTCACTTTCTATGTTGTTGCTTGGTTTTGTCGGAGGCAGAACCGGGTTGGAACCTAGCATTGAAATTTTGCTTTGTTCTAGGTTCTATTCCCATTCCTGTTCTGGCTCCACTTCCTAATTTTGGTTCTCTCCACTTCACTTTCCTTTGTTTTGGTGGAGGCAGAACCGGGTTGGAACTTGGCTTTGAGCTTTTGGTAAATTCCTTTTTTTTTGCCCACTCCAGTCTCCATTTTCTTGGTTGGTTCACTGTTCCTAATCTGGCTTCGGCTTTGGCTCCAGTCTCTACGTTTGTCTTGGCAGTTACTACCATACCACAGGAGGTGGGTCCACTCACCCTCATAGCACGGTGGGACTACCTACAATTGGGTCTAGTGGTTACTGTCATATCGCGACTAGTCAAGTGACTGACCATGGTGACCGCAGTAAGACTACCAGGGGCCTAGGTGGCGGTTACCGCCATACCACGACCAGTCAAATGACTATCCGCGGTGGCTACGGTAAGACCACCGGTGGTCAACCAGGATGGCTTACCACCATACCATGAGGCATGTTGGTCTGGGCTATGGTAGCGTGGTAGGAGCTCAAATGACCTCAGGGAGAGTTTGACTGAGTTGAGCTCAGTGTCAGTGTGATAAGAGAATGATCGTTTGGCACATGGTAGGATGACTACATCTGGTTGGCCGAAGACAATGAAAGGACCAAGCTCAAAGGAGCTCGGATGGCTTGCTGCCATACCGTGAAGCAAGTCAGTCTAGGCAGCAGTAGTGAGGTAGATAGCAGGGTGAGCTCGGGCAAGCTCACCGCCATACCGCGACAGGGTTGTTTGAGCTCGGCGGTAGCGCGGTGGAGGCAAATTGTGCTCAAGACTCATTTGACCAAGTTGGACCAATTTGACCAATAATTAGTAGTGATGGGCGAATGAAATGGAAAAATGTGGAAAGTTATTTGAGATACCATTGGCCAAAGAGTTTTTTCCTGATTGTGATAGAGCTCTATTATTGATGGAAGATTAACGGATGCGTCTGAGCTGAGTTAATGACTATGTGGATCGATGCAGCTGTATAAGAGATGCACGTTATCAAGGAATAGTTGGTGCTTTCAGGTGGATAATTTATTATTCTTTTGACTGTTGCAAGCAGGGATGGGCCGAACAGGTATGCATATGGTGTAAGATTACAAATAATCTTATGTGCAGTTCGAGATAGAAGATGAGCGATATCAAAGAGAGGATAAGAGTGTTCAAGTTGTTCAATAGTGAACAATTTGACTCTCGGATCTGATAAGATGTGAACCCGTGAGGCCAAGAGGTTGGGCTGGCTATGACAATCATTTGAGAGGATCTAAAGGGAATCTACACGGTATGTCATGAGGACATTATAACTGTGTGATGATTCCAGATGAACAAGATGTAATATCCTAAAGAGCATAGCTCTGGTTTTGTATTGTAACCAGTTTTTGGTATTGAATAATACAAGTGAGTTGAATGTTTTGGAGGTGGGGTTTTTTTCCTGAAAAGTTTTTCCCCATGTATATCTGTGTGTTCATAGTTTTTTCTTTCATGGTTATTTTTTTGTGTTGAATATGTTAGTTTTTTGCATCCACTTCTCTCAAAGGATCAATGGGGGATCAACTGTGCCTATTTTTGCTTTATGGCATGGTTGGTTGTGTCTTTGTTGTGATTTTAGATTGAAATCACTAAAGCACTGTTGTCTTAGATGCATATCTTGATGACAGACCACATCCGTATCCCCAACAAGTGGTATTAGAGCTAGTAGATTTTTTCTTGTGATACCAACAAGTGGTATCAGAGTAGGTTTATGGGAGGTCAAGGCTTGATGATACCAACCAGTGGTATCAAAGTCTTCTCCTAGTTGTTAAAGTTCTAGGTTTTCTCTTGTGAAGATTTCTTAGCCTGGCAAGCTTGAGCAAGTCTGGAGAAATCAGTTGGTGATTGATCCTTCAATGAGTGGAAGTGTGTGCCTCATTGATTCAACACACAATTTTGAAAGATGGTGGAGATGACTAGAGTTGTTCATGTTGTGGCAACATGGTCTGAGGCTCCTGGATCTTAGTAAAGATATTGATGCAAAGGGTGTTAGGTGTTTTCATGGCTGAGTTGTAGCAAAGCGTGGTGTTCATACTAGTTGTCTGTGTGAGAGGCTCCCTAGCAGTATGGGCTTTCTTGTGTTGTTGTTTCGGCCATGGAAATGGTGTCCTTGTGCTGGGTGTTCTAACTTAGCATTGAAGGCATTTTCTTTTCTGCTCTGATTGTATGGAGGCTATGAAGTGACCTTGGTGGTCTACAACTTATGGATATCTTGGCTCTCTCATTTGCTTGTGCATCATTGTGGCATTTGAACTGGTTTGAAATGGACCCATTGTTCCTGTGTGCATATTTCTTGCACTTGCATGATTCAGATTCATGTCGTTGGCTTTGGAGGTTTTATGTAGATTTTCCTAAAAAGTCTATGATGCATGTTCATGTTTTTTTCATTGTTCTAGTTAACAGTGATGGTTGTGTGT
The DNA here is from genome assembly GCA_007115665.2 of Sequoiadendron giganteum. Taxonomy (NCBI): domain Eukaryota; kingdom Viridiplantae; phylum Streptophyta; class Pinopsida; order Cupressales; family Cupressaceae; genus Sequoiadendron; species Sequoiadendron giganteum. The sequence goes on from CM021107.1 coordinate 138,312,070, forward strand.
AGACTCCTGAGTCATCCAGATGAGCATTGAATAGGGAGATGTGTGGGTGTTTTATAAACACTGTGGTTTTACATGTTTTACACGGTCAAGGAAAACTTGCATTGTGTGGAGCTGTTGTCCACTATTTTCTAGATCCTAGTTTATGGTGTGATTGGATGAGATAGCTACAACTCGACTAGACTTGAAGAGGGTTTCTTCTCTGCATAAGAGTGTTGGTATGTGTTTACTTTCAACATTATTTTGGTGTTTCTTGTTGGTTACCTAGACTTTGGTGCTTGAGATGTGGACGTGTCTAGAAAATTGGATCTATTTCTGATCTGGTGTTTGAGTCATGCTTGTCTTCTTTGGTTGTTCTCTTTGATTATCTTAATTTTTTAGTTTCCAGTGCAATAATAGATTTGCAATTTTATTTTGGTTGCATCCACGGGTTGTGCAATGTTGTGGGTTGTCCTTACCTACATTTTGTAGTGAGACAACTCGAAAGTGGACTGTCAACATCCATGAGGTTGTGACTGTGTGGTGCAGATCTGTTAGCTGACCTTGTTTGTGGTAACTTGTGCATTGGCATAGTTATTTTGAGATGAGAGGAGGAATGGAATTTGAGTACTTGAATAGTTAGTAATGGGGACCTAAAGCATGTGAATCACAGTGTCATGGAGAGTTGGATACACTGGCATAGTGTAATCTTTTGGCAGTGATGGCGTGGTTAGTCATGGTGTTTGGAGAGCTCAGTGTCACAATTCAGTGGGAGCTTTAGCAATGACTGTGGATTCATCACTTGGTGATGAATGGTCTCCTTTGGTGTTCTAGAATTTGCATCTCCATGTTAAATATTTGAAGGTGTACAACATCTTGGAGCCATGAAGGACCTTGGTAGTCTTTGGTTGAGATGTTGGTGGTGCTTGATAGGTGATGTTTGTTTAGATTTTGCTTGCTTTATGTCATGGTATACTCTTTCTTGTGCATTAGAGTTTTGAAATGTTGCTTTGCTCTTGAGACCATGGATAGTTTACTTGAAGCATGGTATCTCCTAAGGGGATGTGTAGATCATGGTGTCATGATAAGTTTTTTGATGCTTTGATAGTGGTCTGGGTTTTCTCTATGTTTTGAGTGCATTGTTCATATGTTGGAGGACTTCATGTTTATTGCAGTAATGCAGTTTGGGGTCAACATGAGATGAAAAACTACTAATACTCATGGATGCATGGAGAATAAGGTGAGGTTGGAATTCTTATGAGAATGTTGTTGTTACAGCTGAAATTCTAAGAAACCTACACCTTGGTTGAATGTGAATTCAACAGAGACCTTGAAGGAGAATGCTCTTAGGTAAGTCATGGTGGCTTGTATATCTTGGATGAGCATGTTTCTCTTTTTTTCTTGGTCTGTTTGGCAGTGGTGTCACTTTGAAAGGTATTTTCCCATTATAATTTTCAGGTGTGTTATGCTTTATCTTTCATGGATATGAATCTTGAGCTGTTTTTAGATTCTAGAGGATGCATAATGGAAGGTTGATAGCATAGTGGATCTCCTTGTGCTTTTGAGGACTAGTAGGATATGGTTATATGGGTAAGTTTGGTCTTCTTTGAGGTGCTTAAATCCATGGTTTTGTTGGATGTTGTTAAGGCTTTCCTTTGGGGTGTGAGGAAGATCATTCTTGTCACAACTTGCATGTAGAAATGTGTAGACGATGGCTACATGGTTTGATTTGCAGTTTCTCTCTAATCTAGTCTTGTTCTTCATGATTGTTCTTTTGAATTTAAATGTGGGTTGCCTGTGTGGTGTTGAGTTGGTCATAGTTTTTGGTCATGTGTTGTCACTTCGGTGATGAAATGAAGGTTCTTGTGCTTATTTCTTCAGTCAGGTTTGGAGGAGTTTGGAAGAACTGTGAAAGGCAGTTGAGTGAAAAGGCTCTTGTAGTAGGTGGTTGCAGGTGTTGCAGATCAATGTGGGTGTTCCTTGGAACTAAATGGTTACATTTCTTTGAGCAGGGTTTTGTGGACTTGGTTTTCCTGCATCATGTGTGATGGTGCTTGATTTTCCTTCATCTAGATAGTACCCTTGCAATGGGAGTACCTGGACATGTTTGGTCTTTTGACTGGTTGACACAAGGTGCTTGGTTGCTACTGAGATGGGTGGTTTTATGATGGCATGAGTCTGCTGTTGGTTTTTATACCTTTGAGGTATGGGTGATTGGATGTTTTAGCACGAGCTATGGGTGTTGGTTTTCAATCATGTGGTTTGATCAGTTGGATGGAAGGTAGTCAATTTTATGGTTGTTGTTCTAGCAAGTTGGTTTCTTGTTCTAGAGAATGGTTTTGGTGTTTGCATTGTGTATTGTTGCTGTTTTTTTGGTGCCTTTGACACCTAGAGGTTCAGATGTTTGTGTTTCAGAGACTAGTGCATATATTCCTTGGCTTGCTCCTTTTCCTGTGTTGGATGTTTGGAGCTGTAGCTTGAGATGGTGGACATTTTTTGATGTCATTGCAGGGGTATTTGTTGGAGCATGCAAGCATGGTTTTTGTCCTTGTTCGGATGTTGGGAGGAAGCCTGAATGTCTTCAGCAAGTGGGAGATTGTTGGGAAGTTATTGTCTCAACATTCTGGTTTCCGTTGAAGACTTGGTCGCTTTCTATGTTGTTCCTTGCTTCTATCGGAGGCGAAATTGGGTTGGAACCTGGCATTGAACTTGTGCTTTGTTTTGGGTTTTGTTCCCATTGATGTTCCAGCTCCACTTCTTACTTTTGGTTCTCTTTCCTTCACTTTCCTTTGTTTCAGTGGAGGTGGAACTGAATTGGAACTTGGCTCTGAACTTTTGGTAAATTCTTGTTTTTGTTCTTGCTCTGACCTCCGTTTTCTTGGTTGGTTCCTTGTTCTTGATTTGGCTCTGGCTCTAGCTCTAGTCTCTACGTTTTCCTTGGTATTTACCACCATACCATAGGCGATGGGTCCACTCACCATTGTAGTGAAGTGGGACCACTTGCAGTTGGGTCTAGCGGTTACTGCCATACCGCGGCCAGTCAAGTGACTAACTGCAGTGGCCATGGTAAAACCACCAGCGGCCTGGCTAGCGGTTACCGCCATACCGTGGTTAGCCAAATGACTGATTGTGGTGGCCACAGTAAGACCACCAGTGGTCAACTAGGATGGCTTACCGCCATACCACGAGGTGTGTTGGTCTGGGCTACGGTAGCACGGTAGGAGCTTGAATGAGCTCGGGGCAGAGTTTGACCGAGTTGGATTCAGTTTTAGTGTGATAGGTGAATGACCATCGACACATGGTAGGATGACTGCATCTGGTTGGTTGAAGACAATGAAAGGAACAAGCTCGATGGTGGCTTGGGCCAGAGCTCAAAGGAGCTCGAATGGCTTACCGCCATACCATGAGGCAAGTCATTCTAGGCAGTGGTAGTGCAGTAGACGGTAGGGTGAGCTCAGGTGTGTTCACCGCCATACCATGACATGGTTGTTTGAGCTCAATGGTAGCGCAGTTGAGGTAGATTGTGCTTGGGACTCAGTTGACCGAGTTGGACCGATTTGACTGAAAGTCAGCAGCGATAGGCGAATGAAATGGTAACATGTGGAAAGTTCTTTGAGATCCCATTGGCTAGAGAGTTTTTTCTTGATTAGGATAGAGTTGTATTATTGATGGAAGGTTTATGGACGTGTTTAGGCCGAGTTAATGATTGTGTGGCTCGATATAGCTGTATAAGCGATGCACGTTATCAGGGAATGGTTGGTGCTTACATGTGGATAATTTATTATCCTATTGACTATTATAGGTAGGGATGGGCTGAATAGGTATGCACACGGTGTAAGATTATAAATAATCTTGTGTGCAATTTGAGATAGAAGATGAGTGATATCAGAGAGAGGCTGAGAGTGTTCGAGCTGTTAAACAGTGAACAATTTGTCTCTCAGATCTAATAAGATGTGAACCTGTGAGGCCAAGAGGCTGGGCTGGCCATGAGGTTGGCTATGATAGTCATTTGAGAGGAGCTGAAGGGAATCTACATGGTATGTCATGAGGGAATTGTAACTGTGTGATGATTCCATTTTTGTGTTGCCTATATATCTTTCTCCAGATGAACAAGATGTAATATCCCGAAGATCATAGCTCTGGTTTTGTATTGGAACCATTTTTTGGTACAAAATAATACAAGTGAGATGAATGTTTTGCAGGTGGAGTTTTTTATTTGAAAAGGTTTTCCCCACGTATATCTATGTGTTCATAGTTTTGTCTTTCATTTTTATCTATTTGTGTTGAATTTGTTATTTGTTTGTATCCACTTCTCTCAAAGGATCAATGGGGGATCAATTGTGCTTGTTTCCGCTTTATGGCATGGTTGGTTATGTCTTTGTTGTTATTTTGGATTGGAATCCCTAAGGCACTGTTGTCTTAGATGCATATCTTGATGACAAACTGAATCTGTATCCCCAAGAAGTTAAAAATTAGTCTAAAAACTAAATTAAAATTGATCTAAAACTAAATTAAAAAGTAAATCAAAATTAATCTATAAACTAAATCAAAATTAACCCAAAACTAAATTAAAACTTAAATTTAAAACTAAAAGTAAACTGAAAACTTAATTTTAAAATCTTAAACAACATGCAACAATTCTCTGATGGAATGATGAATGCATGGACATGGTAGATGAATCCTTTGACATAATGGTTTAGAATACATCAAAATACCTCAAAATAGCCTACAAAAAATAAATACAGTTATTGCAGAAACATTTAAAATAGAAATGGAAATTTTTTGTTTACTACAAACTCTGAACCTGTAGAAAATATCAAGCACCCAAATAAGATTTGAATTATGGTATTTGAAAAAGATGCATAAATGAGAATGCTCACTGTAAGCACAAAATAGAAGAAAGAAGAAAATAGGACATTTTAAAAACTTTCTAATGTTTCCAACAAAATATTTTTTTCAAAGCTTTGAAGAACAGTGTAGGGGGTATGGTGATCAAATTTTATTATTCAAAGCTATTTTTTTAGAGATTTTACTTACTATAAATGAATTCTTTCACCTCAAAAACAATGTCTAGGGCATTCTTCATGACCAGAGGGCAATTTTAGAGATGTTTTGGGCATTTAAAACTATCCAGTAGTGAGAAAAACGTGGCAGCAAAGAGAAAAATGTGATTTCATTTGTTTCTCATGCTTCTTCAACAAATTTGATACTGCTAATATGGTTTCAAACTTCCTAACAACAAAAAATAAATGAAACAGCAATAAAAATAAAGAAACAAAGAAATTATTGCTCATTCACATTGGGTTCACCATTTGTAGAGCTAGAAAAATGCATGATTCTATAGAGTAAGAACCACCATTTCAGCCCACATCAATAAATTCACTCCAATTAAAAGTAAAATCAGAAATGCAAATCTAAACTATAGAAACAAAACAATGCTTTTAAAAGAAATCCATCTACATTGTCTCCCTATCACCAAGATCTTTATTCATGCATTTTCTCTTAGATTTTATGAGCACAAAATGCAATAAAGAGGCTATGATGAATGAAAAATGTAATCAAGATGCAAAGATGGCATGAGTATGTAAATTTGTGAGCATAATTTGTGAGGGCTAAAATAAGAGGAAAATCCCATTTAAATAAGATTTCCCTCATGATGGAGAGGGGTTGAAGATGAAATGTGGGATGAAAGATGTGAGAGAAGGAAATTCCATTATCCCACATTGTTGGGTTAAATGTTATGGTTGAGAATGAAAGTGATAAAGGGTTATTAGATTAAAAATCTACCTAAATGATTAAATATTCTTTACTAAGATGCAATATTTCATGAATGATTTATGCAAATGATATGATTAATATGCAAGTTGTGATAATTAGTTTATATTGAAATAATAATAAATGACTATGATAATTGATTTATTAATGGAGATGAATATGAAATAGTTATGGATGGTAATGATAATTGATTTAATATGGAAATGATGTTTATGAATTATTATGCAAATGGATTATGAATGATTATGATTTATTATGCATTATGAATGATCATGTGGTGATAATATTTTAATGATGTGATGATTTAACAAAATGAAATATGAGGTGGATGATATATGCAAGTGATGTGATTTAAATGATAATATAGTTTTATTATGAAATGTCAATGAATGAAATTATGATAATGAATTTATTATGATAATGAATGATAGTGCAAAGATGATAATGCGATAGATGCAAACAATAATGAGATGATTTAATGATTTGATGAAATACATGAATAGAAGAAATTATTGAATGAATTGATAATTTTAATCATTAGATGAATAATGTGATGATCGTGAGGACAAATTTAAGTGTCTACATTTTGCCCCATATTTTTATCAAAATAAAAAGGAGGAAGAGAGGATGAATGGACTCAATATGATAAGTATATGGGTATGATGGCTAAAGATGGTAGGATATGAGATGGTAAGATACGATATGATAAGAAAAGAAATGATATGGTAGGATGAGACAACATTCCCCCAAGTGTAAGTGACATAGAAGATCAACCTACACATGACGCTTGTTTGCTAGGTTTTCATCATGGTACTTATCCAAGGCACCTGTTTACCGGGTTTTCACTATTAGATGAAGGGATTTCTCTTTTCTTTTTTTTGTTGATTATTTTTGGATAGGAAAGGGAATATGGATAGGAGGTAATCAAGTTTCTAGTTCCATGAAAGGTGACAATTCATTCAATACTTTCTTCTATTCATGCATTTAATCAAATGATTTAGACCATGCAATAAAATTGTAGAGGATAAATTTGAGGAACTTGATATTGCACACTGTCCTAAAAATCCATAAAAATCATCAATACTTGAGGATAAATTTGTAGAGCCAGAAAAATGTATGATTCTATGGAGTAAAAACCACCATTTCAGCCCACATTAAAAATCCATAAAAATCATAAAATGTCCTAAGAAAAATCCATAAAAATCATAAAATGTCTTGATAAAATCCATAAAAAAAAACATAAAATGTCCCAACAGAAATCCACAAAAATCATAAAACATCCCATAAACCCAAAAAAATCAAATATTCCAAAAAATCCACAAAAATCAAATAACTTCAAAAATCCCTCAACAATGACACTGTCTACTCACCACATAGCTTTGAACTTCAGCACAATCAAAATGCTTCAAGAGTAACAATCAAACAAATATTACAACATACCTACCAATCCATCCTGTAAATCCAACCAAACACACACAAGCATACCAAGAATCAGTTCTATATCGAAGCATGATGAATGTTTGTTTGTTTATCTTTGATTTTTATATGATTTTATCTTTGGTGGCATGGCTTTTAGCTTCTCTAGGATGTCTGGGACTAGAGAGGCGATGATGGGGCATGTTCACTTGTTTGTTGACTGTGGATTGTTTCTTATTCATAGGACGACTCATCTTAAGACATGGTTATCTAAAACCATTGAGGACCTATGAGTCTAGTATGGATGAGTGCATTCCTTGTCTGATAATGTCTTCCATGCAATAAGTATTCAGGTTATCTAGCATCCTTATACTTAGATTCTTATACTTCATTACTAAATAAAAATGCAAACAATATTCAGATTGTCTAGATGTTCATATTATCTAGATGCTTATACTAATTTGTGACATAATAAGCTCGATGATGATAAAATAACTTAAACGACACAAGAGGCTTCATCAACTTCAATTTCTACCACCTTGCTTCTTCCATTTATTGCATTTCATTTTCTTCATCTTTCTTGTCGCAGAGAAATCAATCAACTTGCATCTCGAAATCTCTTGTCCCCTTAGTCAATCAATCAATCATTCTATCAACTTGTCTTGTGATTGCATCAATCTCAATTAGCTTCATCAACTCATCAACCCGGTTATACTGATCATTTCTATCAATTGTGCATTTCCATCAAATGTACTTCACTACTTTATCACTTGTGCAATATCTGTTAGAGTAAAGGTTTTAACTTAATTATGTTGATTAAGTTCCCCTTATTCCCTTCTTAAGATTTCACGTTAGATTGCATAAAGTGACATTTAATAATTATATTAATTATTAAATGTTATCCTATTAGGGCTTCTATTAGGGTTTTTCCTATTAGGGTTTTATTAGGGTTTGCATGATCTCCTTTTTATAAGGATTGATCCCATTGTATTTCATATCAATTCATTCTCTCATTCTCTCTGATATATACATTTTCAGTTTTCAGAGAACCCTTGCTTGTTTGTCTCCATCTCTTCTTTTGTGACAGGTTATTTGCATGCAGGTGATCTTCGGGGTTTGTGGTGTTGTATTTTCTCAACTCCTACATGGTATTAGAGCTCCACACCTACAGCTTCCTGTTCTTGTTTTGAAGATTTTTGGAGCTTCAAGGGTTTGGGGCTTGTTTTCTTGATCTAGGGCACACCTGCAATTTTGAAGCATTTTCAGCTCAAATGGACATCGCCATTGTGTCCGCAGCGGTCCAAAACCCCTAAATCGACTGTCCATTCGTCCTTTTTGGACTGAAAGTCAAAATTTGAGGCAAAATTTTTTTGGTAAAAAGCTTTTCCCTTTTTCCATTTATTTAATTTTCTGCATAAAAATATATTATATTTTTTTGGCAGATTTTTTCTGTGGCCTATCCAAAAAAATTAAATTTCACCTAAAATTCTTTTAACACCGGCCCCACCTACCTTCGGTCCGCCCAACCTCCCGCTGGTCAACCCTTCCTTTAACCGTCGTTTGTTCAACCTTCGGTCACCGGCCAGCTCTGTTCTGTACCCACGGCTTCTTCCGCTCGGTGATTTCCATTTGTCCACCGGCCCCCCTACCCCCTTCAAAAAAAAAAAAATTTCACAAATTTTTTCCAATATTTTTTTTATGATTTTTTATAAAAAAATCAAATCTTTTTTTTATTGTTTTTTTTATATAAAAGACAATTTTTTTCAAAATAAGTCCAATCACACTTTTATGGTGACGGCCGTTTGGCCATCAAATTTAACCCAGTGTTTTTGCTGCGATGGCCGTATGACCGTCAAATTTAACCCAGCACTGGTTTTTTCCCTCTTTGGAGCTGATTTATTCTAGAGGCCATAACTTGGGCATACGATATTGTTTTTTGGCAAACGAGATATCATCGGAAAGTTGGTTCTCTCATCTTTCCAGTGGTGTGGGTCTCATCACATCTTTTTTCTGTTGGTGCATTCTACAGCCAGTTGAAGACAAAGGGGCTATTTTTAGTCTCATGCTCATATCTTTTGATCAGTTTCTCCGTTTTTCACAATCTCAGTGGCATTGGAACCGTATTTTAGAGCTCTTCAATTTCATCTATGCCATTTTTCTAGATTTCACTTCAGGTATATTTTATTCAGTTATTTGTGTTTTCACACTCTGGTGGATTACCTGGACATATTTGCTCTTGGAAATTTTTTGTTCACATGAGATGCTTTGTTCTTGGCTGTTCTTCATGTATTTCCAGAATTTTGTCCTTTAAGGACATTTTGAGTATCATTTGTAAGCAATCTTTTATGTAAATGCACTAAGATAAAGTGTCACACTATTGTACATGCATCTTTTTGGGATTTTGCACATAAAGTTGTGTCATATTTTGTACTCGCACTGATATTATAAAGTGCCATGAGGGGTTGTGTAGTTTTCCTTTGTTTTGCCATCACATCTTTGTCCGGTGAGTATCCCTCCACGACGACAGTGAATCCATACCATGGGGGGTTGTGTAGTTTGCCTTTGTTTGCCAACACACCTTTGTCCAGTGAGTGTCCCTCCACGACGGCCATGGATCCATATGAGTCCAGCCTCATGCATGTGTGCTTTGTTTTGCACACCACTTTTTCAGTTGCAGGTGCTTTCTTGTGCACTTTTAGATGTTTTATCTTCTTCATGCACTACTGGGTGTTGCACACCATTTCAGTTGATCTTTTAGGCTCCCAGTTCACCATTATGGGGGGTATTATACTGTTCATGCTAATGCTTCCTTGGTTTCACCTTGGAAGGAATCTTCCATTCTCAGTTGATCAGTGTTTCAGACTATTGGTTCTTGTGCCATCTGTATCTTCGTTCCAGGTGTTTGCCTTTGTTTTCCATCTGATTCGAGTAGTGTCGTATGGGCACTCATGCAGATTATTGTCTTCTTGTTTCTGATCATCCTATCTTCAGCGAAGGATCTTCAGCACCATAGTAGTCATCTTTCGACAGTTGTTTGCAGCTTCTTCTGCTTCAGTGATGTCTCTTCTTGGCTTTCTTCTTCTCTTTTTGGAGTAGAGCTTTTTCCCATGAGGTTTTCTCTATTTCTCCATTTTATAGAGATTTGGTTGTATTTGGGTACTTGATCTGGCCTAGTTGTCGGGACCCATGTTGCCTTCTTGCATTGTAGTTACCTTTGCTTTTCTGCATTTGTTTGTAGCTGCACTGTTGCTCATCTTAAGGGGGGGTGTTAGAGTAAAGGTTTTAACTTAATTATGTTGATTAAGTTACCTTTATTCCCTTCTTAAGATTTCACGTTAGTTTGCATAAAGTGACATTTAATAATTATATTAATTATTAAATGTTATCCTATTAGGGCTTCTATTAGGGTTTTTCCTATTAGGGTTTTATTAGGGTTTGCATGATCTCCTTTTTATAAGGATTGATCCCATTGTATTTCATATCAATTCATTCTCTCATTCTCTCTGATATATACATTTTCAGTTTTCAGAGAACCCTTGCTTGTTTGTCTCCATCTCTTCTTTTGTGACAGGTTATTTGCATGCAGGTGATCTTCAAGGTTTGTAGTGTTGTATTTTCTCAACTCCTACAATATCAAGTATCTAATCATTTTGTTGAAATTTATCAAAAGATTGATCTTCTTACAATCTATCAGATTAATCTCTTGAGGGGGCATATCACTCTTATCATATTCTTGACTAGGATATATCTAGGGCATGTATTATTTGATCAATCTTTCAAACAACGCAACAAGCTACATTGTCTCAAAGAGGGGAAAAATGTAGACACTCAAATTTATCCTCGCAATCATCAAATTATTCATCTATTGATTAAAATGATCAATTCATTCAATACTTTCTTCTATTCATGCATTTCATCAAATCACTAAATCATCTCATTATTGTTTGCATCTATCACATTATGATCTTTGCACTATCATTCATTATCATAATGAATTCATTATCATAATCATTCACTTACATTTCATAATAAAACTATATTATCATTTAAATCACATCACTTGCATATATCTTCCACCTCATATTGCATTTCTTTAAATAATCACATCATTAAAATATTATCACCACATGATCATTTATAATGCATAATAAATCATTATCATTCATAATCCTTTTGCATATTAAGTCATAAACATCATTTCCATACTAAATCAATTATCATTACCATCCATAATTGTTTCATATTCATCTCCATTAATAAATAAATTATCATAGTCATTGATTATTATGTCAAAATAAACTAATTATCATAACTTTTATATTAATCATATCATTTGCATAAATCATTCATGAAATATTGCATTTTAGTAAACCATATTTAACCATTTAGGTACATTTTTAATCTAATAACCCTTTATCACTTTCATTCTCATCCATAAAATTTAACCCAACAATGTGGGATAATGGAATTTCCTTCTCTCACATATTTTATCCCACATTTCATCTTCAACCCCTTTCCATCCTCGGGGAAATCTTATTTAAATGGGATTTTCCTCTTATTTTAGCCCTCACAAGTTATGCTCACAAATTTACATACTCATACCATCTTTGCATCTTGATTAAATTTTTCATTCATCATAGCCTCTTTATTGCATTTTGTGTTCATAAAATATGAGAGAAAATGCATGAATAAAGATCTTGGTGATAGGGAGACAATGGAGATGGATTTCTTTTAAAAGCATTATTTTGTTTCTATAGTTTAGATTTACATTTCTGATTTTTCTTTTAATTAGAATGAATCTATTGATGTGGGTTGAAATGGTGGTTCTTACTCCATAGAATCATGCATTTTTATGGCTCTACAAATTTATCCTCAAAGTATTGATATTGGGAAAATTTGTTGAAACTTAATTTTAATCAAAATGCATGAAGGCAGACCATCCTTTAGTGGCAGATTTTCCTGATGAATTTATCTTCACAATTGACACTAGAACCGAATGGAAATTTTACTTTGACGGATCACATAAAAATAGTGGTTCAGGAGAAGGTATCCTATTTGTTATAACTCAAGTCAATACCATTCTTGAATCATTCAGGATTGCTTTCTCTTGCACCAACAACATAGCAGAGTATGAAGCCTTAGTGACATGATTAAAAATGGCAGCTCAGTGGAAGATTAAGAGTCTACATGTTTTTGGTGATTCTGAGCTTGTAGTCCAACAAGTAAATGATTCTTATGAGACTAAGGATGAGAAACTTTCCCCCTACAAGCGCATGGCCGATAGTTTCAAGCAGTACTTGGATAACATTACCTTTCAACAAATACCACATATTCAGAACGAGGTTGTATATGCTATGGCAACTGTGGGTTCCTTATTAGATATTCTGAGCAACGTGCCTAAGTTTGAGTTTTTGGTTGAGTAGTTGTTGGTCCCCGTCTATGATGTCCCTGATTCTGTGATGGTGTGTACAATTATTGGTCCTACTTCCCCTTGGTATAAAGACATATTCGACTATCTAAATGACCAAACCTTACCTCTAGACCTGTCAAATAACCAACATAGAACCTTTATCTGTAAGTTGGCTAAATACACCATCATTGGAGATACCCTATATAGACGTACCTTAGATAATGCCCTAATGAGATGTCTCGATGTTGAAGAAGCATAAAAAACTTTGCGAGCAGTGCACGAGGGTATATGTGGATCCCATTCGAGTGGTCCTACTTTAGCCCATAAGACTATGAGATTATGTTATTATTGGCCTACAATGGAGAAAGACTCATATATCTTTGTAAACAAATGTAGACAGTGTCAGATACACAGAGATTTGATAAGAGCACCAGTACATGAGCTTCGTCTGATTACATCACCATGGCCATTTTCCCAATGGGGACTTGAACTCATAGGTAAGATACACCCTCCATCATCCAATGACCATAAATTCATTATAACTACCACTGAATACTTCACCAAATGGATCAAAGCTATTCCCATGACCTCCATCACCGACACGCAAATATCCAAGTTTATCCTAAACTATATTATTTTTCGGTATGGTGTACCCCAATCCATTATCACAAACAATGGCTGCCTATTGAAAAACAAAGAAGTAAACCATCTATGTGAAGAGTTCCATATCAAAAATTATTTTTCCACCCCATATTACCCACAAGGTAATAGCCAAGTCGAGGCATCTAATAAAACCATTGCTAGAATCCTAAAGAAGATTTTCAATGACGCTAGTCATGACTAACACCTATAGCTAAATCCCGCCTTATTGGCTTATCAAACAAGCATTCATACTCCTACTAGCGCCACTCCATACTCCCTAGTATTTGGGTCTGAAGCTATCTTACCTATTAAGGTTGAAATTCCTTCCCTGAGGGTATCCTTGAGAGGTCACATTGATGATGAAGAATACCATGTATCCAGATTATAGGAGCTAGAATTACTAGATGAATGAAGACAGAAAGCACTAGACCATTTACAAACATATCATAATCATCTTCATCAAAGCTATAATAGGAAAGTTCTAAATAAATAGTTTGACATTGGTGACCTAGTTTTAATGAAGAATCCCAACAGTCAAGCTAAATAAGAAAAGCCAAGTAAGTTTGAACCTAACTGGTTAGGGCCTTATATTGTCACAAAATATTTTGGATTAGAAGCGTACCAAATCTCTACCCCTGAAGGAGAGCCACTTCTTTCACCAATCAACAACCTACATCTGAAAAGGTTCTATGCATAGCTTTTGAGAGTCTTTGTAACACCAAAAAATTTGAAAAGTCAACAAAAAAGAAAAGAGAAATAATTCGTCCAATAGTGAAAACCGCTTCAGTGGTGCTATGGATAAGTACCATGGTGAAAACCTAGAAAATAGGTGTCATGTGTATTAAAACTCGCTCTTTTGTCTATCATCATTCCAATCAGACTTTTTCACCATCCCTCATAATAAATGGTTGTCCTATCCATTTCTTGAAATGATGACATCAATTCCATTATAGGAGCTAGAATTACTAGATGAACAAAGATAGAAAGCACTAGACCATTTACAAACATATCATAATCGTCTTCATCAAAGCTATAATAGGAAAGTTCTAAATAAACAGTTTGACATTGGTGACCTGGTTTTAATGGAGAATCCCAAGAGTCAAGCTGAATAAGAAAAGCCAGGTAAGTTTGAACCTAACTGGTTAGGGCCTTATATTGTCACAAAATATTTTGGATCAGGAGCGTACCAAATCTCTACCCCTAAAGGAGAGCCACTTCTTTCACCAATCAACAGCCTACATCTGAAAAGGTTCTATGCATAGCTTTTGAGAGTCTTTGTAACACCAAAAAATTTGAAAAGTCAACAAAAAAGTAAAGAGAAATAATTCGTCCAATAGTGAAAACCGCTTCGGTGGTGCTATGGATAAGTACCATGGTGAAAATCTAGAAAATATGTGCCATGTGTAGTATTACTCGCTCTTTTGTCTATCATCATTCCAATCAGACTTTTTCACCATCCCTCATAATAAATGGTTGTCCTATCCATTTCTTGAAATGATGACATCAATTCCATTATAGGAGCTAGAATTACTAGATGAATGAAGACATAAAGCACTAGACCATTTACAAGCATATCATAATCGTCTTCATCAAAGCTATAATAGGAAAGTTCTAAATAAACAGTTTGACATTGGTGACCTGGTTTTAATGGATAATCCCAAGAGTCAAGTTGAATAAGAAAAGCCAGGTAAGTTTGAACCTAACTGGTTAGGGCCTTATATTGTCACAAAATATTTTGGATCAGGAGCGTACCAAATATCTACCCCTGAAGGAGAGCCACTTCTTTCACCAATCAACAGCCTACATCTGAAAAGGTTCTATGCATAGCTTTTGAGAGTCTTTGTAACACCAAAAAATTTGAAAAGTCAACAAAAAGGTAAAGAGAAATAATTCGTCCAATAGTGAAAACTGCTTCGGTGGTGCTATGGATAAGTACCATAGTGAAAACCTAGAAAATAGGTGCCATGTGTAGTAAAACTCACTCTTTTTTCTATCATCATTCCAATCAGACTTTTTCACCATCCCTCATAATAAATGGTTGTCCTATCCATTTCTTGAAATGATGACATCAATTCCATTCTTTCACATTGCCCACTCCATCTCACATGTCTTCTTCTTGACTGGGGGAAAATCCTTATTTTGTGCCATGAGGTCATTGTATATTGCAATACACCATCGAAAAATGTCCTAAAAAAACTAAAAACAATAGAAAACTTCAAAAACATAAAAAAAAAATCAAAATATGTCAAAAAATCCCAAAAACAGAGTCAAGGTCACTCATGTTAAATTAATTGTAGACATAGTTGAACTACGTTGCCTCTGCGACTGGACATAGGCAAGGCCATCAGTCGATGTGCCCCCGAGGCATTAGGTCTATCTATCTAGGTTTTTCATGTATCACACATAGTAAAATCATGACTCTTTGTACATTCAAAGTCATTGGTTGGTCAAACTACGAGGTCTCTACGTGTACAACGTAGGCAAGCCTAATCAATTGATGAGCTCTCGTGACCATACTAGGTTAGTCTAATCAGGTTTATCACATTCACATTCAATATCACACATGTTCCATATCATTAGCCTAGGTACATATCTTTAGTCAGTTATGTCAGTTAAAGTTTGGTCAAACTATGAGGTCTCTACATGTACAATGTAGGCAAGGCTAATCAATTGATGAGCCCTCGAGGCTGCATTAGGTCAGTCCTTTAGGGTATACACTATCAATACACACACACACACTTTTAATTAGTAAAGGAATCAAAACAAGTCATGCACCAAGAAGGAAACATCTCAGAACAATCATCAAGTCAATACCAGACACATTGTCAAAGTGATCAACTTATGTCTTAGTAGGATATGTCTTTTTTGTCAATAGACATCATCAAATTTTCTAGCCTCATGTAGCTTTTTGCATCAACGTCATTAGGCTCCAACATCTTATATGGAACATTTCTTTATGAAACTAGGATTTGTCATGCCTTATATAGATAGTCACCAAGTCTAAACCAAACTCAATGTCTTATTATGGTATGTGTCATCCCTCATATTACACTATGTCAAACATCAAAAAATCAAACAATCCCATAAGATCAAGTTTTGGTGAATAATTTCATTTGGCTTTATGACTTTATATCTTATTTTGTCTTATCTTTCTATCGATCTGTGAATTAAGTTCGGTTACTAGCTTTCTCAAGGATGTCCCTTGAAGGATTTAGAGAAGCAAGGATGTCTCAAGACTATTTTTCTTTGGTTGTTGTCTGTCAACTGTATTTTTAACATTGGTTTTTGAGTCATTTTACTATTTTCCTCAAGGATGTCCTATCAAGGATTTAGAGGATCAATGAAATTTCATGACTCGTCTTTTATTTGTTTGTTGTCTATGGTTTGTCTCGACAAAACGACTGGGGCAATTTTTCCTTAGTATGAGTTAAGAAACTCCTTGTCTATGACTATCTTTTTTTCATAGATGGATGACTCTATACACTATGGTTTATCTCATATTATGGTGTGTACTATCCATTTTTTTCATGTCCCTCCTAGTGATGATAAAAATAAAGCATAGCATATATGGAAAAATATCAAAGATCATATGTTTTTCAATCAATCAACCTTCATTATTTCTTACTAACATTCTGAATTCATCTGTGCTAATATTTCTCTTTTTTGACATAATGATAAACTCATGTGACACAACAAAAACATTAGATAATCTGCATTTGCATAAATTCTATAAACATTTTATATAGTTACATTGCATTAACATCTTCATTACATATTTATGAAATAATTGCATCATCATAAGTTACATAATGAAACATTACATGTATATAACCATCACATATAAATAACATCATATAGAGACATCCATAACATCATAGACTACATAAAAACATCACATGTAGAAGCATTCATTCATAACACATATACATACATCATCTAGGAAACATAATCCTATAGAAGCAATGCATCATCATAAAATATAATTGAATATCATATAGAAGCTACCAAAATCATATATATATCGCTCAAAATAACATGTCATAGTACAATATTTAAATGTATCCATAAATAAAAATGAGCTCGTAGGCTCTCTAATCAAAGTACAATGTCTACATATATAATAGTATCAACATGTCCCACTACCACTACTATCAGGTGGTGAAGGTGGTGGAAACTGCCTCAGAGGTACTCTCTATGAGGTGGAAGGCCTGGGATATGGACCTGTGCTTGGTGGTCCTACCACACCCTTTGTACTTTGTGTCCTAGTATGACTCCTACTCTATGATATCTGGTTGCGAACCTCTGAAAAGCTAGGAGCTTTTCTCTCTTTTGGCACCACTGACTCATATAGATCCCAGTAATAAGTATCCCTCTCTATTGATCTGACTAGCTCATGTACCATACCTTCAAATGAAGTGCCATTGTAAAGGCATTTGACCTCTGTGAACTGCTGCTCTATCTCCTATCTTTGAGCTATGGCTGGATCTCTCTCCATAAAAGCACTATCTCTCTCTATCTGTATGGTGTCAAGATTTTCTCTAACCAGTCTCAACCTCTCCTCCAAAGACTCCCTATCACTCTCTCTAGGAGAATCCTCATCCTATCTCCCTTCAACAATCTAATCTCAGAGCTCTCTCTCTTGCTCCTCCATGGGTATCTCCTCCTCAATATCATTCTTGTCATAGGCTACCAAAATACCAAGAGGATCAATATCCATGTCTGCCTCCTCATCCTCTGCAAGGTCCTCTCCACCAATCTCTACCTCTGCTACTGCCTCCTTGACATCATTCTCATCTCCAACCTGTCCCTTTGCTCCACCTCTGAGGTCCATCATTGGTACATCCTCTGCCTCTATCTCTCAAATAGGTGATATTCCACCTAATCATCCACCTCTCTGACCTCTTTGTCCTCGTCTACCACCACCACCTCTACCATCATCACCACCACCCATACCACGACCTCTACCATGACCTCTACCACCACCTCTACCATCACCTCTCCCTCTATGTTGTCCTCTTGGCTATGTGCCTCATCTCTCAACTAGTGTTGGGTGATCTGGATCTATATATGGAATCAAGCAATTCTTTGCTCACCATGTTTCATATGCAGTTGTAGTCCCAAGATCTGCTATTTCATCTCTCCATCCCCACTCTAATGGTTGTAAAGCCTAAATCTCTGCCTCTACAGTAGCGACTCGAATCATAGGCACCTAGTGTGGAACCTCTCTAGATGAACAAGCAAAACTTTCTCTACCTCGAGGCTCATCTTGAACCTCCCCAAAATGTCTCAATACTTGCTTTGGAGAGTTTATCTCAATAATATGAACACTCAAAACAATCCTACCAATCAAGTACTATGTATGCCTGCAGTAAGTCAAATGCTGATCCTCGTTAGACCATCTCTCACAATCCTTGTATGGCCTCCAAGTAAACAAATCCAATATATCAAGTGGATGCCTCCAGTAACCTATATCTCTGACATGACTCTGAGTGATGTTTCCCATATACTAGAAAACTTATGGAGATCTGGTTTATCACTCTATAGTCACAAGCAGATGAAATACTGCAATGTGCTCCCATACCCAAAACATGAGCAATGTGGCACCATAACTCATAGAATGTGCGTCTCTATATACTATGTCATGTAGATGGAAGTATAGCATGCCACATGGACCCCAGGCATACACGGTCTCTCTCTCTAGCATCCCCACCAACATCTCTCACCACCCAACAACAAAACCATGACCTCACAGGCCTGGAAGAACTATCCCCCCTATCAATGTACATAGGATATAGTTTATCCTATTGTACCTATTGGCCAATACCTGCCATCTAATTTCATAGTGCTCTATCCATAGAATCCTAATCTCGTCTAATACATAGTATCTAGTGAGCTCACTAAATCCATGTTGGGTATCATGTAATGCCCCGCCAAGTAACCTTAAAAGAATTCGTAATTAACATCATAAGTGAACCAAATTTGTTTTTATAAAGTGCATTTAACATACACATTCACTTACTAATTAACAACAATCTCTAAGGCTACAACGTTAGGATTACTAAAAACCCACACATACATATTACATATAACCATAGCCTTATGAACTTTATGAAATAAACATCATACATCATAAGAATACCACATAACATAATAAGATAATCAACCAAGCTACAATCTCATAAAAATTATCTTAAACCAATAGTTACATCACTCATTCCTAGAATGAGACACTAGTACAAATGTATTACAATTACATAACTCTACCTCTTACAAAAGAGGGATAAAGTATCATATACAAACTGAAATATTACAATGCAAGAAATTACAACAAGAACCACGAGCTGTCCATCTGGATGTCTCGCCACCAAGTGTTGAAGATCGATGGGGACCCAACGGTTTTGGTGCATGTTCCACCCTACCAATGTGGTACCTGAAGGCCCACCCCCCATGCTAGGAGATAGTAACAAAGTAAAATAGACAAGATCTACTACCTCTAACTAAAGGCAGACTCATACTGACTCAACTAACATAACCAACCAAATGAATTAACAAGTACAACTCATTCACCATAGAAGTACAAATCAAGTACAACTCAAGTACAATATAAGTACAAATCAAGTACAACTCCGACATCACTGACATAGCTCACATTGCTTCTAGACATAATATTAATCAAGTATGTTCAAAGAACCATACACATAAAACAATTAACCACAGTTGTCCTAGATAGAGTGTCATTGCAAGGTTTGTCATGAGATCTCCTCTAAGCATTCTTCATAGGCTCTGGCACAAGTAATCTTGGTGGCCTCAACTGAATTTTGGCACTCATACTCACTCATGCGGAATCAACTACCTCTCACAAGAACAAGATAGTTGATCTTGCCATTCCAAGCCTTCTCACTCATCCCAAGTCCAAACAAGCCCTTATGTCTATAAGTGAGGATTAAATTATTTTGATTAGTGTGAACTGCATCCTAATCATCTAAGTACATTAATTTAATTATCACTTGATTAACTCACTTTTGAAGGTTACCCGGTTTACCATTTTGGGCTCCGGCCCCTAACAAAAGCCACTCTTCTAGTCGACAACACACACCCAAACAATCCACCAAGGGAACCACAAGTGCATACCAACTAGGCATCATAATCCACTCCAACACAAGGAGGATACAAATAATAGAACTCACTCCAAACATCTTGGAGGCAACAAAATGAAACCACATCACAAAGTCACTCCATACAAGGAGACGCAGATCCCATAATCCGCTCCTAAACCAAGGAGGTGCAAACATCCACGTTCATGAAAACCGGGTAAAACTGAAAAGATGCCATGAACTATCCAAGGGAAAACAACTGGATGGCATAAAGATTCAACAACCCTTATCCTCTAAGTTCTTCTGGAAGACTTATAATTTAGGACTAACACTAAATCCCAAAACCAACAATGCAACTTGACGACATAGCAACAAAAGCATTCAAGTCATTAATCAAATCTAATCTTTGGATTTCCTAAATCCATACTCATTCAATAGGTAGTGTTGACAAAGTCAAAAACACGATAACTCAATCATCTAAAATAATCATAACCTCTATTTCCCTTTTCATTATTGGAAATCTAAAACAATTAAACTTACTTCCCTTTACCGAATACAGAGAATTCAATCTTTTAAGATAATCATGAGGAAGATACTACTTTTATATATACTAAATCCATATCTCTTTCATAATCCAATCACAATGATTCAATTAATCTAAATAGAAATTAATTAAATAACATAATTGATTGCCTCATCAATAAAATAACTTCTTAATTTACTTTTAAATCGACACAAATCCATGCAAGTAAACTCTTTCCATTTCCTAACCAAATCTTACATTTCATTCAATTTCCTATTTAGAACATGCAATCACTTTAATATAATAAAATATCTTTCTCTATACATTTTCTACACATACTAATCATTTCTTTTAAAACACTAATAATACCCAATTTGCAAACAACAAATAAAATAAGATAAAATATTATTTATTCTCTCAAATGAATATATAGCTTCAATATATATATACTAAATATAAATTAATATATTTAAATATATTTAATCATTAACATATCTTCTATTCTTTACAGAATATCAAATTGATTAATTCAAAATAAAATATCCTTTATCATCAATATTCCAAAATATAAATATATTTTTCCAATTAAATCAAATTAATAATTGGACCTTTTACATATGAATTTAAATTCCACAATTAAATTTTAAATTATGCATTCTTTAAATCAAATATTTAACTCCTTCAATTAAACTTTAACATGCCATTTTAAAATAACAATAATTTCCCATACGTTTATAATTTTAATTCCACAAATCTAATATACAAATTTTATTTAAAATAATATAAATAAATATAATACTTTAATATTATCAATTATAATATAAAATATTATTAAATAATATTTTAATATTATAATAACAATACATAAAATATTAATATTTATAAATATCAATTTATTATTATTTTATTTTCAAAGCAGCCCTGGGAAAATAACTTAATAGCAGTCTCATGTTTCAAGAATAACTCAAAAACTACAATTTGGGTATTTACGATTTTTTGACAGGGATAAGAAAATTTCAAAATGTAAAAACCCTTTAAATTTCCTGACAACCCAGTTTGTGAAAATGGAGTTATAGGCGACGCAACCAGACCATTTTATCATGAAAAATATAACTATATTGCAGATTTTAAAATCCGTTTTTTAATAATAAACAGAAGGTTTCATTTTCTAAAAACATTCTAAATGCATTGTTCAATCTCTATGTTTGATTTCAATAACAACAAAATCGATTTCCCCAAATAATTTAAATTCAACTAAGGTTTTCACAATTTTCACTCAAGAATTTTCACAAGCAAAGGCTGTAAATTTGTTTAATTCTTTTCTTGTAATATCAAATTTATTTTCTAAAATAGATTTAACAAACAAATCTTTAATCATTACTATTTTAAAAAAACAAATCAAGAACAGTAAAACACAAAGAGGAAAACCTGGTACAAGAAGCTACAGGAAGAGATGAATTTCTGATGCAAGCCTCCTCCAAAGATTTCCTGAATTTTCTTCAATCCTCTAATGAATCCAATCCAAAACTCAACAAATGCAAACAATCTTTCCTTCAATCAATTCTACAATCAAACTTTCTTCAAACCCTTCTTGTGCAATTTTCAAAAATTTCTTCTTTGCTGTAAAAATGAATTTTCCTAAAGACTTTTCTCCCCAAAATTAAAACATGTATTCTTTATAAATCACAAATACCTAATACAACCCTAATTCACATTACATGCAAATTAGATTTTTCAAATTTTAATTTCAATTTCAATTTTCAAAAACCCACTTTCAATTTAAAATGCAATTTGAAATAATAAATTAATTTCCAAAGTTGCAACTAATTTCTCAAATAAACATTTAATTACAATTTCCAATTTAATTCCCACACGTCTAAATTAAATTCCAAAATTAATTTCAATTCTTTTATTTCCTTTCATTCTCTTGCATCACGTTTAATTAATTAATTTAATTATTTAATAACTAAACTCAACCCCCTTGGATTAAATTTAATTAATTAAATAATTAAATATAATTAATTAATTTAAATATAAACTTTTATCCACATTGCATTATTTAAATTAAATAACCATCAACATGATTTAAATGCAATTATTCTAAATATCTATTTCCAAATCAAGAATGCTTCAGAATTAAATAACATCAAAGCAAGATAGACAATGACTCGACACACACAACTGACGACACACTAAGGCTAGGGTGTAAACTTGACACATGTTACCTAGCTACTATCTCCCGTTCAACTTAATCGTTGGATCGACACGCTCAAACCTGTGAAACCAGGTGGAGTCGATGTCATGTACCTACAATCCTGCAACCAAATAAACAACATCATATAATATATCCAACATATAATACACACCATGAAGAAGGAATTATGGATTCGTAGGGCGCTCACAAGTGAGTGATGCGAAACCGTCCTCTTCACCAATACACTCATCGAAACTGACACTTCCATCATAATACAGTAATCTCATAATAACATCTCATGTTAACTCAACATCATTAATCCATTAGAGCATGAGAAACACTAATTAGGTCAACACATCACATAATGATAGTTGTCGCTCAATAGTAGCGATCAAAACATCATAACAAAATGTATCTAGTATCAAAGTAACTGCAACCAAACATAGCATAAAGCAACTTGAACAAGAAGCAAAATGAAGGGGTATTACATATCATACATAACCCACTCTCCTTTGATAGGAAGTCTCAGTATCCTGTATACATCCTCCAAGGTCACAGTCACCTCCCCAATCAGAAAATGAAACAATGATGTCTCTGAATGCCATTACTCACACAATGCATTCAACATGCCTCCGTTTGCCTGAATCATGGGCATAGTAAGCACATGTTGTAGTCTGAGTATCCATAGTAAATGAGTCTCAACAATGACCAACCAAGATCTCAACTTGAGAGTATCAGGATGTGTCTCCCGAGTATATATCGGATCTAAAACAACCTATATTTCAACCAACATGTCAAAATTTTCAAGTTTTTCTTCAAAAAAAAAATCAAAAAATTTACTAGCCAAATGCAGCTCACTATAACATATGTGATGCATTCATAAAAATGTGTTGCATTACAAGCATTTGTGTTGCATATTTCATATGTTTTGCATAACACCCATACCATTTCTTACAAATGCAAATGTGTTTAATGAAAAGGAATGTGGTGCATTTTTATTCATATGCATTGAATCCCTAAAGAGCCTAAATTGACCTATGCATCTTTTTTCAAATGCATCGTTCCGTAGACACATGCATTGCACACAAACACATATGCATCGAACACGAAAGACCGCATGTGCTTAATTAAAATTTACATGCCTAAAACTATGTGTAAAATGAAATTTGAAAGGTTCGTTTTAGGGTACATATCAGTGGTCCTGCGTCAGCTGGCTATCTGTAAGTCTAGATCTGATAACTGTGATGCACAGTGTAAGGAACTGGAGACATTTTTGTCCTAAGCTCAGAAGCAACTTTCTCAATTCTTCAACTCTTTCGGGTGCAAATCAATTGGTTTTCAACCTAGTTCTTATTTATACCTAGGGTTGGGGTGGAATTTATTCTAACCTTGTCTATTGGTCACTTAACCTTCCAACTTCTAAAGACCCATACACATCCATAAAACTTCCAAATTAAATTTCGTCAGCTCCATAGCATTTCTATACATAAAATTGACTTATTAGGAATATTTCCTAATTTTTTTTTAATTTTTCCAAAAATTGTCAATTTTCTCGAGGGTCGGGCATACCCTAACCTATTTCATACTGGGGCATGATAGCGGCATATTTTCTTTGATATAAAGCTGTAACAACATTGTATCAAAGAGGGGCAAACTATAGATACCAAAAATTGGTCTAGGCCTACGAGCACCACTTTCAACATAATTTTCTATTATCCATGGTCATGATTAAATAATGTTAATTATTTAATTACCTTTCTAACACATATTTCCTCTATTAATTAAATACCCCTTTTAATTAATTCATAAATGAACTTTATTTGACTTGATTAATTACATAAATCATGTTTATTGAATTATGTCGCTAACTAATTAATTCTTCCTTCTTAATTAAATATATATTATTTAATTACCCCTTTGTCATATTTCAACTATAATTACATATTTATTATTTAATTATTCAATTTAACCTTCTCAGCTATAATTAAATATTTATTATTTAATTATTCAATTTAACCTTTTCAACTATAATTAAATATTTATTATTTAACTATTCATTTAATCCTTTTCAACAGTCAAATTAAATAAATTATATTTATTTAATTAATTAAATTCATTTCAATTTTGAATGTTGAATTAAATTAACATTTAATTCATTATTAATCATTCACTCACCTTCTGACTCCAGATCTATTTTTAAATCTATCAGTTATCTTTGGATTCGGTATTTGACCCTCTCTGTGAGAGGACTCTCTATCACAACTAGTCAGTTAACTAGTTCTAGCTCATATGCATGAATGTGTTTATTAATTAAATTTCTTTATTTAATTAATTAATTTGAATTCTTTATTCTTCGAGTTCTAACTTTTTCTTTGACATTCAAAGTCTATTTCTTCTATTTTTGAAGACTCTTAACTGAAGATTAAATTGATTATTTAATCAGGAACTCATGTTTCTATTTTCTAATAGTCTTGACACAAGATTAAGTTATCATTCTATTTTAATCTTTATCTTGTAGAATTTTTTAACTCACGTTCTATCTGACACAAAACTTACATCGCATGACATTCATCAATCTCGTCCGTCGATCTCTTTTTGAATCTGAGTTGATCGTTCAAAAACCCAAAATCTATAAAATGGTTTGTCATTATCATTATTCCTCCTCCCAAAATCAATACACTTTTGAGAAGAAACTTATCTTTGATATTTTGTGTAGACATTCAATAAGGCTATGCTTGCATCAATACTAAAAATCTAAGGGCAAGATTACTAATACAACAAAATGGAGAAGGAAAATCGAGATAATTCGAAGGAGTGGATGCATATTCCATGGGAGCTTTCCAATTTATTTATTTAGTTTAATCATGTTCATTTACTCATTCTTTGTTGTTTTGACTTAGATTATTTTTTAGATTAGACTTGATCGTTTCAATTTGTGCAACTGTAGCATCATTTTTTCTAGAAAATCTACGTTACATATATTGTAGACATGTAAAATTGACCTAACACTTATCACACACCCTAAATAACATTCTCACATCATCAACATCATTATCATCTAATATCACTACATTTCACATCAATTATATCAAAAACCCTAATTTCTGCTATTAATTGAATAATATGATATTATTTAATCAATTCACTTTTTCACCATTTTTCAACTAATTAAATAAATTTTATTTATTTAATGAAGTCCTAAAATCCTAAATTCCTCTAGATTAGTTGAATAATACGACATTATTTAATTAATTCACTTTTCATCAAATTGGCCAATTAAATGATTTACATTTATTTAATAAAATCCTAATATCACTCCATTTCATCCTGATTAGTCAAATAACACCAATTATTTAATTGTGGCTCTAAATCACTTTATTCATGTAGGTCAATTGAGTTATTAAATCATAATAATTTGATTAAGACACTTTCCCTCCAAAAATTTGAATAATGAAATCAAAGTATTCAAATAATTCATCGAAAATCAAATCAAACTAATGTAACTTTGTTTAGAAAAGTAAAATTTGATTTGCACATTCAACTCCAAAATGAATGAATGAATTAAATCAATTATTTAATCATTCTCAACCACTTTTTCTGATTGAGTAAATTATGATCACCTAATTTCCCAATCTATTCCTAACTAATCCATCTATTTCTAATGTAGAAAATTACTATCTCCTAATAGATCAATCTAATTCCTAACTAATCAATTATCTCTCACGCCCACTTATCATTCAATCTATTCTTCAATCACACAAATTGTGCAATATATTTTGCACAAATCATTCATGTCTAAATCCTCTCAACATCTTTCAACCATTGATCTTGATTCAACATTGTTTAATCGTGATCATCCACTTCAAATCACATTTTATATATAACAAACCTCTTTCCTAACAAATAAGGATCAAAGAATCAACCTATTCAGACAATGAAGTAATGCCAAAACACCATTGATAGAGCTTCAACATATTTCTTCGATCAACCAACATGCAACACATCATTCATCAAGATTTTGGACATGAACAATGGAGGCTTCATAGTGATATGAGCAATCCAACATCAGGCGAACACACTCCGATATGAGATGGGTAACGGTTTCATTGTTGAATTCAACTATTTATGTATTTCATTTTCATGTTCTTGAATTCAATATTTTAAAATTGCTCATTTTGTAAGTGTAGGATTAGATCTTAGACTAGTGTTCTTGATCGTAGACTAGATTTTGTTTTGAATTGCATTTCTCTTGTTTAGCATCTATGATTTTCCTCCTCACACATTCTAGCATCCCTGATGGGACCACGGTCCTAATTACTAAATTTTCCATGAGTTTAAATTGAACTTGCAGGTTTTCAGAGTGCTTTTGAAATGTTTCATGCATTGTTCCAGAAATCTATGCATTTTCCTATCAAAAAATCTGCAGACTTGACTCTAAAAACTGCACACTTGACCATGGTTTCTACGCGCTTGATATTTTTCAATGCATTTGACAATTTACAGAGGGTTCACTTGAAATTTTTTTGAGCTTTTTCTCTCTGATAGAAGGTACACTTGTTTTTTTCCCCTACTTTTTCTCTAACGAACTTGTGTTTGAGATCTTCTAACAGTAAGTTGATTTTTTTTCACTAATGAATGCCTAATTTTGAATGTGTAACATGTATTAATGTGTTTGTATGCAGGATCAAGAAAAAAATAACATGGTTTTTGTAGGGAAGGTGAATGGTCAAAGAACTCCAGATTTACTTGAAATTATTTTTAAATTTAGGAATATTTTGTTTTGGTGCTTAAAAAGAACCTACAAAAAATACATTTGTCTTTTGGTGCTCTAAAAATGAACAATTTGAAATATTTCTTACAATAGGAATATTTATTTGATGCTTTAAAAAGAACAACACAAATGAACACTTCATTTTGGTGTTGTTAAAAATGAACCATGTCAAAGTTTTTCTAAATTAGGAATTGTTATTCAGTGCACAAAAAGAACACCACACATTTCAATTTGGGTGCTTCAAAAACTCTTTTCAAGTTTTCATAATTAGGAATCTTTATTTTGGCGCATAAAAATAACAATACAAATGACCAAAAAAATTTCCTTTTGTTGGTACATTCTCGCATTTTCTTGTGTTGACCAAGTAAGATCACCGTCGATTTAAAAACACAATTTTTGGGCTTAAAAATGAATAAATCATTTTTTTTTCTTGCACCTTTGCTATGATATTGATTGATGTATAGAAATATTCCATTGGATACAATTAAAAAGAATCACTGATATCTTATTCACATATTTTTGGGGATAGTACCACTCGAGGTGCTTAAAAAGAATCAAATTGCTATGAATTGTTTATCGTGCATTCATTGTCTGGAAAGCTAGATGGTTGCATTCTCCCCTCACACCTTTTGGTGATCTTGGGTGAGTGAAAACATCTTGATATTCACACCTTTATTTTTGAAGCATACCTTTAGAGGGCATGCCTATTGAGACACATCCCACATCGGAGAATTCATAGACAACCCAAGTGGTACTTTCATTGTAGATTGCTATATAAATAAATTTTTGGTGTGAGGAAAGTTCATCATCTCGCCAGGTGTTGCTGGCCTATACTGATGTATTATCCCTTAGTATCCTTGTGCTACATAAAAAAAAACAAGGGATGGGAGGTCTCTTAAATGAGAAAAATGTAGCATGTATAAGGGCCCACAAATAATATACCCACAACATTACTAAGAGCCAAATTATTTTAGAAGCTACACCTTTATGCAAAAACATTCTTTGAAACTGGTGCATCAAGATTTAATTCTAAGAAGCTACTTGCCGTGTTCGACTATAGGCTCATTCCATAAGTTGCATGTAAAATCATCTCTTCGGAGCATGAGGCAGGCCAACCTAAAATAATGGTTTCTATTGCTTTGTTTGTAAATTTTTGTTCATGTTAAACTTGTCAAAAATATTCGAAACAAACTTGACATCAAAACTCTATGCTTGAGCTAAAAAGAACATATCAAAACAAACACTAAACAAGATGGTTGAATCACAAACCCTTTGAATTAGTGTATGATTTTAGAAGAAACCCTATATTTGTACTCCTTAAGGATTTCCTTAAAGGTTTCCAAATATTTAGGCTACATTGGTTCAAATTATATGTTGGAAACTATGGCTTCGGTATCGTGTTTTCAAAACTTAAAGACATATACATAAAGCTAACAAAACTTCATGCTTTTTGAGTCAGTCAAGTATTGTTGTATCACTCGCCATACTCCAAACATAGAGAAATTAAGGAGAAAACCAACTTAAACTTGCAAAAATTTAGAGGAAGATTGCTCAAACTAGAAACAAAACACATAGAGACCACCTTTGTACAAAATTTTAGCACAGTTGCCACATTTTCTGTCATAAATACTAAAAATTCATTGAATTTTCTCTCTTAGAAACTTCACTAATGAAAATCAGTTGCATTTGAAAGAAACTACACATTTGATGTGGAACCCACACGCTTGCTCTTATTCGCTCACATTTGCTTCTCAAGAACCAACACACTTGTCACTAAATTGCTCGCACTTGTCAGAACAACTCATTTTTTCTTGAGTAATCATTGCATCAGATAGAAACACACAAAAACTACAATTTCCTTTCCAACTCGCACTTTGCTTCTCCAAAACCTATTCACTTCACACATTTCTTGTAATACTTGATAAATCTAGCTGCTCTTTCACCTAGATTGGCATCTTTACTCATAAACCAACGATGTTGCTCTATCCTGTTGACAATGGGGAAAAATGAACCAAATTTTCTAACAGAATCCTTGTTAGAACAAAAAAATTGGAAAACCAGATAAGTCATATAGTCCTTCATCTATTATTCACATTCCATCATATTTTCAAAAATCAAAATCAAATCCAAATTTGTGCAAGTGATTTTTCCTACTCTAAGATGCAAAACAAAATGAAATGCACAAAGGAAAAACACCAACAAACACTCAAGATTAGGCCTAGATGAATCCAAATAAATCACAAATAAATGGAACCTTTTACCTTTTTCAAATAGATGGTTGGGTTGGCCCTTGTTGATGCTTGAATGTGTGCTCCTTTGTTGGAAAAATAGCTCAAAATGGTGCTCAAAATGATGTTATGAAGATGATGATTACAATGGTGCATATGTGTATTGTAATGGATGCAAGATGATGGATAAAAGTGGCTACAAAAATGGTGGGTTCTTGAATGGATAAGTGATGGCTTGAATTCTTGAATGCCTAGTGTATGCTAGATTGAGCGATGGTCAAATGAGAGCCATTCCACTATTTTTATTGGAAGTTTCTCTAGATGAATGGAGGGTCGGGATTGATCCATGGTGGAGGATATCAAGGGATAGGGTGAGTTGAGAACTCACAAGCCCTCACAAGCTAACATGTGGTGAGTGACATGGAAGGGAAGGTGTGAGGTGGAGATGATGTGGAGGTAATATGATGTACCTTGGGAATGGATAAGATATTCGCATAAAGGAGGTCCTTGTCCACATGTGCCTTGAAAGGACATGTGAGGAATTAAAAATTTCTCACAAATCCTCATGGGGATGGGAGAAGGAATTTAAAATTATTTAAAATGCATTGGAGGAATAAATATGAATTAAAAATTCACATGGGGAAGGGCTTTCCTTCTCCAAAAGGAGAAATGTTTTAATGTAGGCTGACTAAGGACACATACCATAGTAGGTTGACTAACGACACATGCCATAAATGGCATGAGGATTAGATTATCTTAAGTGATTAAAGGTTGTGCAAATATGGGGTTAGGCAGGCTAATTAAGAATTAGAGGCAAGTGGGAGGTAATGGAGAATGTGACCCTAATGATGATTAGGGATGTGCACATCCTAATCACATATTAATTATATTAATCTAGATTATAGAGGGTTATGGAGGATGTGACATGAAGAGAGAGAAAAGGGGGTGAATTTAAAATTAATTTAGTTCACATGGGCTAATGACTAAATTAAATAAATGGGTCTATTTATTTAATCTAGAGATGAATAAGGTAAGGTATTCTATTGATTAAATAAATACCTTATGGGAAAT
The DNA here is from genome assembly GCA_007115665.2 of Sequoiadendron giganteum. Classification (NCBI taxonomy): domain Eukaryota; kingdom Viridiplantae; phylum Streptophyta; class Pinopsida; order Cupressales; family Cupressaceae; genus Sequoiadendron; species Sequoiadendron giganteum. Next base: position 138,343,170 of record CM021107.1, read on the forward strand.
TAAGATAAAGTGAAATATTAATCAAATAATAAGTTATTCAATTAATATGACTCAAGGATACGAGATAGAGGAATATGAGGTTGAATTTGACCATAAGGAAGTGGTCAAATTTAGGTGTCTACATTTTTCCCTCGAAATATTATTAAAATAACTTTGTTTTAAAGAAAAATAAAATCTAGACGGCTTGATAGAAGAAAATAATGTTAGATGATTCCCCAAAATAGATAGGAAGGATGTAGGAATATGGTAGGGTATTCCCCCTTAGAGGGTGGATGGGGAAGAAAAAGGTGCCTCAGGCTTCTTGATATGAAGAAACATAGGGCACCACACAATAGAGCACAAAAAACCATGAAGAATTGCATTTGAATGGAGGAAAACAAAAAAGCAGGGTGCAAATGGTAGCCCTAAAATAAAATGAGAAAATAAATTAACAAAGGGTAGAAATTACGCAAAAATGAAAAGGCTAAATAAGGTCAAAAATTGAAAATTAGAAATAGTAAATTTGAAAATTCACTTTTCACCTAATTCTCATTTACACACATGCCATCACGCGATTAGAAAAGAGAGAGAGAGAGAGAGAGAGAGAGAGAGAGTGAGTGACAAGGATGGTTGATAGGATAAGCGATGATGAGATGATCCATATAGGTGAGGAGGTCCAACAATTCAACCACGAGCATGTGGTACCCCACTAAGTAGGTCCCAAATCTTGAATTTGGGACTTTGATTTGAATTTTAGCACATTTTTTAATTTTGGGAAGGGGTAGACTAGCTATAGGAGCTCGACATGGAAGGGTGGATTAACCCTTCTGATAAGGCATATTTCCCCATCGCATGTATCAATGAGGAAAGGTTTGGACCTGTGAACTGTAGGAGTAGGCATGCTAGGAGAGGGGCAATTATGAAATCGCCTCTCCAAAAAGAGTGAACCTACATAATGTAGGGGTGAGAGGGAACTAAGATAGGAGATTGCGAAATTGTCAAAATTGGAAAAGGGGAAATGTGAATTCTCTAAAAGGAGGAATAGGTGGATGAAAATCTACCCCTTGGGAAAAAGGGCAAATATGTATTCACAACTCAGGAAGAAAAGAGATAATGGTGATTACAAAATCACCCATGGGGGAAAGGGGTGAATGTGAATTTTCCTCTAGGGATAAATGAGCGAATTTGTGCTTGAATAAAAAAGGGGAAGGTACACTTGTAGAACAAGAGAACCCACAAAAGGATGATAGAGGGGAAAGTGTGTGAGCTGGATAGGTGAACCCACCTCACACAAAGGCAAACTTGTTAAACCAGGCCAGGGATGAAAAGGATAGAAAATAGCAATGAAATGTTAGAAAATTTGATAGAATGGTGGGTATGGATGCAAATTTTCCAGAATCTAAGGATGCAAGAGAGGCACTTATCTATGCTAGAGGTGACACTGAGGCTAATGACCTAGGAGGATCAGATGGTGCTAGCCCAAGAAATCCTACTCTATATGTTGGTATATCGCAACATTAGAGAACACAGAGCACTACTCACAACATTGATGGAGTGGTGGAGCTCTGAGAACTTGAGTTTCCATCTCCCAATAGGGGAGATGATAGTGACCTTAGACGACATCTAGAGGATTTTGAGACTACCTATCAGAGGACACATGATTAGTGGCATAGCTAGGAAATAAGTGAATAGGAGTGTGTGAGAAGTGTTTGAACCACTGGACCTTCCCATCCAAGGGAAGGATTTGGACATTGACTCATGCTTGGGGATTGATATGGCAATTCTTCCACTATACCTCTATGGACTCATTAGTGAGATCCTCCTACCTGATAGGAGTGGACACTTCTTCAACCTCGAGATGATTGAGGTTGTTAGGCATATAGTGGAGATGCATGATGGAGAATTTTCATGGGGGGTGTGTATATTAGCCTATCTATATCAAGACATGCACGTGGTTTGTTATAGACATTCATTGAGTATTACACATGTGACACTACTTCAGGTTTGGGCCTAGGAGCATATTGGGGTGGTGAGGCTAGATATATTGATTGCATGAGCATAGGATGAGACACCACTAGTGGCATATTAGTTGGGGATGAAGTATGGATGGAGGTTGCATTATCAGGATGTAGGGAGCTTGGAGGATTCATTGCAGAGGCTAGATGGGTTGATTCCTAGGGATATCACATGGAGGCCATACATGGGGCAATAATTTTTAGGGTAAAGGGAGGATGATAGGTGGTTGAGGGGATACGTGTTTTCTCTATTATTTGATTGGCCAAGACCCCTACATCATAGATCTACATAGGCTAGATAGGGTTACTCGATAGTATGGGTTAAAGAAAGATATTCTAGTAGGGCCACAACATTTCAAACATATTATTTGGGAGTCCAGGGTGATTTGAAGCAAGCATATCATAGTAGAGTATGCATGTCAGATGTGGGAGGGAGTGTTGATCATGGTGTGGCCATGGAGGGGAGGAGAGGTGGATGCAAACACTATTGTATGGTATGTTGCATGGTGGGAACATCACAGGCCAAGGAAGATCATGATAGTGGATCCCATCTAGGGGCCTTTGGTTTTGGGTCAGATGATGAGAGGGAGTTGGTGGGGCTACAAAGGAAAAGGAGATATGGTAGATAGAGAGGGGAGAAAGATGTAGAGATGGAAAAGGCAAGGAGGGAGGGGGAGGCCATGGATGTGGATTCTATAGCAGTGGAACCCCTTTCCATGGTATCATTTGCACCACCACCACTAGAAGAACCAATAGTGTTACTGACAAGAGCCCTAGCTAGGCTATAGATAGCAGAGCACAAACTATAGGAGTAAGTGGTTGATAAGGATAGATTGTAGACAAAGGTGGTGAAAATCTAGGGAAAGGTAGAGTATATGTATGGTGTGTAGAGAGAGGGGGATAGAGACTATGCAGCTCTAGAATATGATGCGAGGAGGGTGGTGGTAGAGATGTAGGCTGATAGGGATGAGGGAAGGAGATAGGTGGAGGAGGTCCAAGGGGAGAGGGATGAGGTTCTAGAGAGAGTGAAGTGTGAAGATACAACTTTGGGAGATGGAGGGGGATTATTGGAGAGGGTTGAGAAAATAAATGTCTAGGTACAAAGCCTAGTGAGGGAGAGAGATGAGGTTGCATGGAGGATAGTGCGGTTGGAGGGGCAGGTTGAGCAAATGAAGCTCGCATAGGAGGCCTAGGAGAAAGAGAGATGAAGCATCACCCAATAGAGGGATAGGTATCATATAGAGAGAGATATGGGTAAATCATATGTAGAAGGGGAGGCTAATGTGAGGACGTCCTAGATCCTGCACAAAGGGTGGAACCATATGTGAGAGAATTAGTGCAAACTCTAACACCCTCTCGATCAGCTCAGACACATACTAGAGGGTACAACCAGTATAGAGAGACCCTTTCGCATGGTCGAGCATCAGGTGGAGAGTCCCCAAAAATATATACGATGCATGCATATATGATCAGGACAAGGATAGATGTAATGAATGTGATGTAATTCAATGTATGTAATGAAATAAATGAATATTTTTAGAATAATTACTCTAAAAAATGTACAATGATAATGCAAGTGGACTGAAGATGCTTAGAATAAAAAATTTATATCAATCTAAACAACTTAATATGCTTATGAAAATGATAATGTAATGGATAAAGAAATAATATGAAATGAACATAGGATGCTTAGAATAACAAGTCTATATTAATCTAAACAACTTGAGATGATAATGTAAATGATAATGCAATAAAATGATATGATACGAAATAAACTTAAGATGCTTCGAATAACAAATCAATATTAATCTAAAAAACTTAATATGATTATGAAAATGATAATGCAATGAAATGATATGATATGAAATGAGCTTAAGATGCTTAGAATAACAAATATATATTAATCTAAACAAATTAAGATGATTATGAATATGATAATGCAATGAAATGAAATGATATGATAATGCAAATGGAATGAAATTAAGATGATTAGACAAACAGATCTATATTAATCTAAACAACTTGAAATGATAATGCAACAAATAATGAACCTAAGTGGATAATGATAGGTATGACAATGTAATGCATAGTGATATGAATGATGATGGGTGTGATAGTGCACCTATCAAAACCATGGGAACCCTAGTATGAAGAATAAATCGGAGGAATCACATTTGCACAACCGAAAATAACTAGCCAGAAGCTAGGGGGATAATTGGATGGGGAGGAATGCAATGTAATGGGATGATAGATGAAATAAAAACCTACTATAATTTTTACATATTAGGATCACTAAATGTTTTCTATAGAATAGGACACGATACACCAGGGTATAAAGAACCAAGGCCACTTAGTGTCTAATGTGAAAGACAAACACAACAAAAAAGAAGGCTATCACAACACCCCAAAACCACAAGGGCTTTGGATAGGCCTGATGTTGGGATAACCTCAAGCACAAAGGATACCCCAACATAACACAAGACCATGGGGATCTTGGTGAGTACTACATGGAAAAACCAAGAAGATGAGATCACATCAAAAATCAGGATGTGCCCCTATGTCCACTTGTTAAAGCACACTAGAATATGATGGATTGTGGTGACCCTAACAAGGTATAATAGCAAGCCTAGAGGAAGCTCAAATGACAAAAAAAATTCCAAAAGCATCAAAATACCACAATAAATTTCAAATATCCTTTGTCATAGGATCAATAGGTGGATAGGATTGATGTAGTCTAATTTAGGAAGGATACATCCTATTAAGACCAAGGATGGAGGATATATTAGGTGATCGACATGACTCAGGATACTCGAAACTGATTGAACCTCATGATGCTAATGACCTTTTTTTTTAAACACCAGTTGAATAGGGACATACATGAAAACATGACATGACACCAAGACACACCCTAAGGATAGTCCTAGGGTCTCGGGGGCTCATTCATTGATGGCCTTGCCTACCTAAAAGCGTAGAGACCTTAGAGTTTGATAAAAAATTGATGATTGACCATGTCTAAAAGTGGAAAGAGAAAAATGGAGAGCTTTATAGATGATGAAGAATGGATGGAAAAATTCCCTAGTGGTTGATCAAATGATTAGCTTTGCCTACGTGAAAGCACATGGGCAACGTAGTTTGATAAAAACGATGGAAGATGATGTGCAACCTAATGATGAACAACATGATGGAGGACCCTAGGCGAGGATGTGAAATCGACCAAACAAAACAGATACATATATGATGAAAAGATCAGTTTTAGGATAGAAGTTCAAGATTTAGGATAGTTAATCTAAATTCTCCAATGCTCAACCAAAATATACCAAGTGATGGATGGTACGATATTAAAGTGAGGATAGGATATGATAGGATGTGAGGATAGGATATGAAGATAGGATAGGATGGAAGAATAAAGTAAAATATAGCACAAGGTAGATAATGATTAAGCCCTCTATGGATGGTTCTTATTACCAGGTTTTCACCAAATGTACTTATCCAAGGTGCCACCAAGGGTGGTTTTCACCATAGGATGAATTATTTATCTTTACTATTTTTTTTTTCTTTTGTATTTTTTTATGATTTTTTACCTTTTTTGGTATTATTCAAGGTAGGAAAATGCAACTAGTCTAGGTGTAAAACCTCTTCAGATGCATGATGTTGATAGGCTCCTCCAAGGGTTCCCCCTCAGGTGTTGCAAGCTGATATGCCCAAAAACCATATTTTGTTGTGACAACATATGGACCCAATCGATTTGCTTCAAACTTTCCTTTCTTCTCTATCCTATTGGGTGTGATGATTTTCTTTCAAGATAAAATCACCAATGTTGAATTGGCAAGGACAAATATTTTTTTGTAGTTCCTTTTGAGCTGATGTTGATATTCTTGGAGATGATTATAGGACTTGATGTGTTTCTCATCTAGGAGTTCCAACTGACTTAACCGTGCAACTCGAGAATCCTCATCATTGACTAGATTCTTTAGAGAGATTCAAAGTGATGGGATCTTGACTTCAATTGGAAAGATGGAATCAACGTCATAGATACGAGAGTATGGAGCAGCACCAATTGGGGTACATATGGATGTGCGATATGTCCAAAGGGTAGGATTAAGTTTGAGGTTTCAATCTTGACCAGTATTGTTGATAACCTTTTGGAGGATTTTGATGAGATTTTTGTTGGTTGCTTCTACTTGTCCATTACCCTAGTGGTAGTAAGGAGTTGACCAATGATGTTTGATGTGATAGGTCTCATTTTTTTTTCATATATTGGTTTTTGAAGGGCTTACCATTATTAGTAATGATAGTGGATGAGATATCATATTTTTAGAGGATATGGAAAAGGATGAATTTGGAAATCTAGATCCCAGTGATTTGGGAGAGTGGAATGGCTTCCACCCACTTAGTAAAGTATTCGGTGATGGTGATGATGAATGTATGACCATCAGATGAGGGAGGGTATATATTTCTAATTAATTCAAAACCCCATTGTCAAAAAGGGCACAATAAAATGATAGGATGTAAATCTTGTGCTAGAGCATGGATTAGATTTTCATGTTGTTGACATGGTATACATTTCTTCATGAACTCATAGGCGTCATGCACCATGCTAGGCCAATAATATCCTACTCGAAGAATCCTCTTTGCTAATGGCATCCCATTAGAATGAGACCCACAAACACAACTATGCATGTTGTTTAATGCAATACAAGATTCTGATTTGTTGAGACATTGAAGGAGAGTTCCATCATACCCTCGATAATAAAGTGTATCTCCCATAATTATGTATCAAGAAGTGCATTGGATAAATTATTTGCATTGGTTATGGGTAAGGTCAGGTGGAAGGATATTTTCATGGAGATAGACATGAGTTTTGTGATACCAGGGTGATTTAGGACCTACAATAACATACACCATCTCATTATTGAGAATCTTGTATGATTGGATTGATAGTTTCTCGATGAGGAACTCACAATTCATTCAATATTTGGGCACATTGATGAGGGAGTCAATTGTAGCCATATCATCCACTTCCTTGTTCTACACTTGAGGGATAAGTTCAAATTGGATGTAGGTGAAATATTTCTTGAAGTCATCCACCATGCATTTGTAAGGTAAAACCTTATTATCTTTTGTTTGAAACTCATCATTCACCTATTTGATTATAGGTTAAGAATTTCCAAAGATACAAAGACGATTGATATTCCATTGGACAATGATTCTTACACCAGTTATTAGAGCTTCATATTTAGTAATATTGTTTGTGCATGGGAAGGCTAGCCTAAATAACTTCGGGATGTAATGACCTTGAGGGGTGACAAAGAGGAAACTTGCACCAACTCCATTATGTGTATATGACCCATCAAAATAGAGTTTCCATGTATCTTCTTATGAAACTATAAGGAATCCTTCATCAAGAAACTCAACTACTAATGGATATGCATCCACTAAAGGAGCATCGACCAATTGATCTGCTATCACTTGTCCCTTGATCACCTTACAATCCACATACTAAATATCAAATTCACTCAATAACATAACCCACTTGGACATGTGGTCGATTAATTACATTCTAGATAATAGTTACTTGAGTGGGTCAACTTTTGATATTAGCTTGATGGGATGATTGGGCATATAGTGGTGTAGCTTCTGTGAACTGAAAACAACCACTAAACATGATTTTTCCATGGGGGAGTAATTTAGCTCATAACCCACAAGTGTTAAACTCATATAGTAGATGGCACATTCTTTTGAGAACTCATCATGTTGTGCTAGAAATGGCCCCAATGCAATTGCTGTAGGTAATATATATAGCAAGAGCGACTTACCTAGAATGGGAGGCATTAAGATGGGTGGATTATCTAGGTACTCCTTGATCTTCTCAAAAACTTTCTGAAACTCTGGATCCCATTTGAAGGTTATGTCTTTGTGCAAGAGGTGTGTGAAGGACTAACATTTATTAGCCAATTGAGCTATGAACTACTAGATAGATTCTAGCTTTCCTTGAACACTTCTTAATTGTTTCAAATTGTGAGGTAGGGACATTTCCATTATTTCCTTGAATTTTGTTGGATCCTCTTCAATACCCCTTTCCGATACTATGAAGCCTAACAATTTATGCGATGTGACACAAAAACACATAATTCTTTGGATTCAAGTGTAGCTTGTAATGTTCTAGTTACTCAAAGATTTTCCTTAGGACCATGGGATGATCTTCTCTTGTATTGGATTTACCTAGTAGATCATCAACATAATCTTCCATGATATGAATGTGGTCATGGAAGATGATGGTCTTTGCACGTTGATAAGTGTCCCCCCACATTTTTGAGACCAAAGGGAATGAAATTGTAGTAGAAGCTTCCCTAGGGGGTGGTAAAAGCAGTCTTATGTTGATCATTAGGTGCAATTCTAATTTGATTGTAGCTAGAAAATCCATCCATGAGGGATAGCATTCCATGTCCTATTGTAAGATCTACTAACATGTCAATGTTTGGAAGAAGGGAATCATCCTTACAACAAGCTTTATTAAGATCTTAGAAGTATGTACAAAATGTAATGTTCCCATTTGGCTTGGACATAGGTAACTATTTTAGATATCCAATCAGAGTATTCAATTGGTATGTTTAACTAGTTTGGCATCTAGATGAACATCAAGGTAGTGTACAACAAATGTTGGATCCAATCTTAGCATATCTAAATAGGACCATGCAAATTTAATGATCCCTTCCTTGAGTAGGTTGAAAATGGTGGGATATTTTTCCTTTGATAATGATTTGGCCACACAAGTGATTTTGGGCCCTTGTTCTATTCCCAGATTAACTTCTTATGTTTCCTTGATCAAAATTGAATATCGTTCAGATAGATGAGCTCCAACAAGGGGAAGCTGAACATCCCCATTTTATAGCACCTCATCAAGGTTTTCACTAGAAGTTACACCCTTTTTTTAAATTTTGGACGAGTCATAAAGTGCCTCAAAGAGGTTTTCACCAGGTGACTTTTTTTTTCTCTTTTTAGTTTTGCGGTTAGGGTTTTCATCTTCTCCCAATCCCATGAAATGTACATAAGTGTCCTATGAAGGATATATATTTTTAGGTGCACTCCCTCATATGTCCCAATCAATCAGTTCGAGGTGATGGAGGGAAAGGCTAATGGTAAAGATTGATGTGGAATTGAAGAGGGAAGGGAGATGTACCTCATCGTACAAGAGTATGCGGGTGTGATGTGTAGTAACAACACATTGAGATTCTTTCCCTTTGACATGAATCATGGATACACATGGCTCTACTTGACTAATGCACATGAAAATTCTATTATAATTATAGGGTGTAGCTTTATAACTGATATTATTAGTGTTGTTATTCAAGATGTTATTACTCGACCTGAGGTTTGCATTTGAGGTATTGGGACCCTGATTGTGCTTAGGGAAGGAATTTTGATAAATGTGTAATTGTGCATTGGATGATGTAGCCTAATTTTAATCCACTATAATATCACCTCAATCTATAAGATCTTAGATATATGTCTTAAGTCCTTGACATTTATTAGTGGAATGAAATTTGATATTGTGGCAATCACAATACTCATTTTTTCTATACCAAGAAAGTTTGGGTTTTGACTAATCAAAAGGATTCATCATAGGATAAGTGAATAAATGATTTATTTGTAGTAGTCTCTTGAAAACAACATCTAAAGATTCTCCCAAAGGAGTAAATGTACACTTAATATTCCCTTGATTGTATTGATTGGATTGTGGAGGAGGACAAGGTGCACAATGTGGTACAAATATGAAATTAGGGACTAATTGTGAATTGGGGACATAGTGTGATATTTTTGAAGTGTTATCTACTTGGACATGTTTAGTGTCGATGAAACCATCATTGAAAGCATTTTTGTTCTTGTTCCAATAGATGACTTATCCTTATCTCAATTAAAGAGTTTGATTTGACGTTTTGCAATAAGGGGCCTCTTGATAGTAGTATGCTTCCTCATGACCTCCACAAAGGTGGTTACACAATGGAGGGGCATATTGAAGGAGAAGTGTGCAAAAAAATTTTGTTACAAGTCCACAAAGGAAGAAATCGACCCTTTTGAAAGACCCATGAACTAGTCTAGAGATTTCCCCATCAGGCTTCTAAGAAACAATCATAGGAGATAGTTGTCATTATGCAAGACTTCCTAACAATGTGTATAGAATTCTTGCAAGTGATTCCTTGGAACACTCCTTCCTTATATTTATCTAATTTTCACATTTGAAAATGCTAAGGGAAAGAGATAAGTGAGATGGATGGGTCAAATGGATAAGGGAAAATCTCCTCAAACTTAAAGGACTTCTTGGAGGTCCTTGCCTACAAGTCTTTGAGGGTGGATTTCATCTCTTCCCACTCATTTTTAACCGGTACTAACATTGATGAAGAAGGTATTGCTTGATTGGATTGTTTGTAAGGGATATTTTGTTGATGGGATGGTGATAGAAGCCAAACAAATTGATCATATAATGGTAGAGGTGGATATGAAGGGACTTGTTGGTATTGGCCTGCATATGTGGATAGAGGATTTGTATAAGCTTATTGATATAATGGTGGGGCTTGATAATATGATGAAGAGGCACCCTATTGATATGATGGTAGTTGTTGGAAGTAATACAGGTTGGATTAGTAGTTGTAGGTAGACTGTTTCTGAGAAACATATGGGGGTTGTTGTGGGTTGGATTGGTAATTGTAAGTAGCATTTTGTTGGGAAGCCTATGGAGGTTGTTGTGGATTGGATTTATGGTAATAGGTGTTTTGTTGTGATTATCAAGGATTAGTGTGGGATGGTCATTTTCTGGAATGTTATGAATTATAGTAATAGTAATTGGGGGTGGGATTGGACGTAGTACATTGCAGATGATAGGTGCTTTGATGATGATATAAATATTGGGTAATAGGGTTTCCTGTGATTTTTTGGGAGGATTGTTGTGATTGTGTGAGGATTTGTGAATGTTGAGGGGGTTGTTGGTAGAATAGTGGTTGTTATTAAGGAGGTTGAGATTGGATTTGAGGTTGTTGAGGGAGGACTAATGATTGATGGGGAGGTTGTGAAGGATTTCCCTAAGGTTGGTGTAGAGGTGGTTGATGTTTTTGCTGGATTTGAGTGTGTTACAGATTACCTTGTGACTGATGTGGGAGTTGTGATGGATTACCTTGGGCTTGATTCCGCAGTGGTTGTTGGGTTTGTGATGGGATTGGAGTGTGAGGTGGAGGTTGTGATAAGGTTTTCTATGGTGGTAGATTTCCTTGAGGAGGATACTAGGATGTAGGTAGATGTGGAGGTAAGTTTGATGTGTGTGTGGGACCAAGAGGTGGAGATGGCATGATGAAGGGGTTATAATAATTTCCTCTAATATTCCTTGATAAATGACCTAATTGATTTTTTTGGGAGAGGTGGTGTAGATGGTAGAGGGATTGGACCTTACGAGATGTTTATGCCCTATGGAATGGAAGGACCTTATGGAATACCAAGACCAAGATGATTGTTAGGATCAGGGCCTTGGGGATTGCTGGGATGGGGTGCAACACCCATTACTGAAATTAGGATGTGGGTGGGCAAAGGATGATAGATGACATCATTTCTAGATCTCGGTTGGTACCATGTGTCTTGTGGTATGAGTGGGGGGAATTACAAAATTGATGAAATGGGATTTGGATATTGTGGTAGAGCAGGGGGTGTAATATTGACATATTTCAATAAATCAAACTCTGACACTTGTTTGATACCCTTCATGATTAAAGTGGTGAGAGTCTTGTCCCCACACTCATCTAAAAGATGATCTATCATTTATACATTAGTAGGATTGCTAATATATTTCTCAACTATGAGCTCACGTTGGTTAACCATGCTTTCTTCAGGGGTGGATTGTATGGGGACTTTAGTGTTGGATTGTGAGGAGGAATTGTTGGTGGGTTGATCCTAAGGAGGTTGAGCCTGAGAACCTTGACATTGTTGTTCTATGAGTTTCCTTACCTGTGATCAGGTAAGGGGCATGAAAATGAAAAATGGTTAGGTGAGTAATATGATACTATGCCCTAAGATGCACTTAGATCATATCTTAGATAATGACTAAAAGGATTTCTAAGATGATAGAATGATCGATTGGATGATCGGTGGGATGATTTGGATAATTTATTAGATTGGATGCGGTTGGATCAATTAATTAGATTGGATGATCGATTGGATTGAATCAATAGGATTGGATGATTGATCTGATTAGATAGATAGGATTAGATGATTGATTAGATTAGATTGATAAGAATAACTCTAAAGTAAGTTTAGGAGCTTAACTTGATGATGTGTGATGCTAATTATTGGATTGGATTATAGAAGGATGAGCATGACAAAAAATCTACCTTGTGATGAGAGGGAATTGATAAGGACATGAGGGATTAGTGGCTTGGGATGGATAAAAATCCTAAGTGAGTGTGGATGATGATGATTAGGGCTAGTTACCTAGAAAAGTAGGATAAAAACCCTTAAAACAAAGTCTAAAGGATTTAGGTTGATAAAAAGATGATGGATGTACACTCTAAGGATTTCCTAAGATGCGCCTATTTGATTGGATTCAAGATTTGATGACTTTGGAAAAATACAAATAGACTAAAATGATGATTATGGGCATATGGATGGTGATAAAAAAAATTGATCATAGGAATGGACTCAGAAAATGAAAGGATTTTAGTGGTTACAAGGATTAACTCTCAAGATTTGTGTATGGGAACTGCATACACATTTATGCATTGTAGGATCAACTCTCTAGGTGATGGGATCAACTATCTAAGGTCACACAATCACCCATGATGGTGACGGGATCACCCCTATGGATGATGGGATCACCTCTGTGTGTGACGAGATCACTTATATTTTCATATGCTAAAAATAAATAGGTGGGCATGGGACACAATATCACCTATCTAGGGTTTAGGATCACCACTTTCTTCAAATTTATGGATGCTAGCAGAAATGCCTATCATGTAAACAAGTTCACCTATTTCCCCAGATGTACAGACAAAGGACAAAAATGCCTACTACATGATCGCCTATTGGTTGAACAAAACCGTATATGTCTTGGACTATACAGATAGGAGTGGTATGAAGTGGACATAGGATCACCCCATAGACAACAATTTCACCTATTCTAAGGTGTGTAGGGATGAGGGAGACTCGTGTGAGACATGGGATTGCCCCTATGACCAGAAATATTGCCTATTCAGAGAATAGTTAGATGGGGACTACATAAACTAGACTCAAACTCGCTTATGGACTAGGTAGGATCACCTATTCAAGGAACAAGAGGATGTGAGGTCACCTAACTAAGGGACCCACAAGAAAATTTTCCCTTGACAAGGACGATTTCACCTAAAGGATGACTAGACTAGACTCAGGATGCAAAATAGCCCCTGTTCAAGGAAAGATCACCTAACCACTATGAAAATTCACCCCTGTGAGAATAAAAATCACCACTGAGCACAGGGGAAAACTATGAAAAATGACAAGCAAAGGGTTGGAATGACTCAAGCTAATGATAAGAAGTGGTATAGCACAAGAAAACACTTCAGAAAACACAAGCCTAAAATTATTGATAAGGGTTTACAAACTTAATGTAGGCCCACCACTTTTAGGGGACACCTCCAGGTTAATACTCTATGATACCAGGGTGGTTTTTTCGATCACACTTTCTTGCAAATGCAGATAGCTAGAGATTTAGTAGCACATGGTCATCAATAGATGCCACAAGCTCACCTTAACTCTCACTCAAAAACTATCATAGTCCACCAAGAGTATTTCTATCTCATCCCAAGGGAGTACGGTGTGAGTAACTTCGAGGTACGGTGTGCATCCCTTGTACTACACCAATCCGTGACTAAAATATAGGTCTCTTTCTAAGATGAACAAGGCTATCTTGTGCATCTTCGATACACCAAGAGGGTGTGTGAGGTGCAACCATGAACACCAGCCTATCCAAAGTGTGGATCGGGAGCCCCAGTGAGGTATTGGAAACTCAGACCAACCGTATACATCTTCTCTAGGTATCACACTATATTTGACACTTCGCTAAACACAACATGATAGGATTAGGGTAAAAATTTCATTCTCCCCCCTTTATATACCCCACCAGTAACACATGGTTGGAATCATCCTTTAGGTGATTAAATCCCAAGTAGGTACCACTAAAGGGAAGGAAACACTAGATGTTTCATTTTATCCCTAAGCTCACAATTAACGCAAGGAGAGAGCATACACGTACTAGCACTTCCTAGGTAGACTAGACTGGAGTGGAATGAGTGATGATTTCTCCTCACTTAGGATCATTGAAAGCTGGGTGGATACATCAAAAACTCTCTCCCAAACACAACAAAAAAACTTAATTGACCCTTTAAATAATCTATGTGTGCCTAAATTAGTGTGAAAAAATACACACATATAGAACTAATCTAGGGGTCTTCGACTGATCGTCCTACAACAAGTACATCTGTATTTTTCAATGCTAATCTTCACCAGATGTTTGAGACAATCTAAAAAAACATTACTTAAAAAAAACAATCATATACAGGAAAGTTAGTTGATTAGTATCAAAAATCAAAATCAAATTAAAACACAAATCAAAACATTTATCGTTCTATAATACATCAATTTCACCCCTACATAGCAATAATTCACATTTTTCTATGCTGTAAGATCGCCTATATTTAAAAGGGGTGGATCAAGTTTTCCTCTTGGATGGAGAGGCATATGTGCTTTCACCTTTGTGACTCGAGAAGGTTTGCCCCTGTCTCAAGCAGATTCACCTATTCAAGTTGTCCTATATGAATTTGCCTCTACAAATAATGGTTTGGATAGTTGGTTGCAAATTTTCCTTTTCAAGAAAAAGGTCTGTTCACATTCGCCTTTCTTTAGTTTAGTTCTGCCCCTACATTAGGATGATTCACCTGTCGTAGGTGGCTTTTCCCCTATGTGAAAAATCCAAACTTGCAAATTCTCAAACAACAAGCAAACATAAAATAGACCCTGATGTGGGTCCCATCGGACATGCTAGAAATGTGTGCAAGTGATTTTTCCTACTCTAAGATGAAAAAAAAAGGAAATGCACAAAGTAAAAACACCAACAAACACTCAAAATTAGGCCTATATGAATTCAAACAAAGAACAATGAGATGGAACCTTTTACCTTGTCCGAATTGATGGTTTGGTTGGCCCTTGTTGATGCTTGAATGTATGCTCCTTTGTTAGAAAAATAGCTCTAAATGGTGCTCAAAATGATGTTATGAAGATGATGAATACAATGGTGCATATGGGTATTGTAATGGATGCAAGATGATGGCTAAAAGTGACTAAAACAGTGGTGGGTGCTTGAATGGGTAAGCTATGGCTTGAATGATTGAATGCCTAGTGTATGCTAGATTGAGTGATGGTCAAATGAGGTCCATTCCAACATTTCAAGGGGAAGTTCCTCTAGATTAATGGAGGGATAGCATTGATACATGGTGGAGGAGATCAATGGATAGGGTGAGTTGAGAACTCATAAGCCATCACAAGATGACATGTGGTGAGTGGCATGGAAGGGAAGGGGTGAGGTGGAGATGATGTGGAGGTACTATGATGTACCTTTGGAATGGACAAGATATCCTCATAAAGGAGGTCCTTGTCCACATGTGCCTTGAGAGGACATGTGAGGAATTAAAAAATGCTCATAAATCCTCATGGGGATGGGAGAAGGAATTTAAAATTCCTTAAAATGCATTGGAGGAATAAATGTGAATTAAAAATTCACATAAGGAAGGGGATGCCTTCTCCAAAAGGAGAAATCATTTAATGTAGGTTAACTAAGGACACATGCAATAAATGGCATTAGGATTCGGTTAGCTTAAGTGATTAAGGATGTGCAAATGTGGGGTGAAGAAGGATAATGAAGGATTAGAGGCAAGTGGGATCCTAATCATAGATTAATTAGATTAATTTTTATTGAATAGGATTATGGAGGATGTGACATGAGGAGAGAGAAAAAGGGGTGAATTAAAAATTGATATAGTTCACATGGGCTATTGACTAAATTAAATAAATGGGTCTATTTATTTAATTTAGAGATGAATAACGTAAGGTATTTGATTGATTAATTAAATACCTTAGGGGACATTAAGATAAAGTGAAATATTAATCAAATAATAATCTATTCATTTATATGACTTAAGGATGTGGGATAGAGGAATATGAGGGTGAATTTGACCATATGGAAGTGGTCAAATTTAGATTTCTACACCAACAAACCTATAGTATTCCCTCACTCGCCCTTTTAAGATATCAATAGTTACTTGGAACTCATAGATAGTTCAAGTAAGCTTTCCTACAACATATCCTATTGAAGGAGAAGTGAGATATTGGTTAGAATCAAACATGCTCTGATACCATGTTAGAATCAAGCATGCTCTGATACCATATTAGAATTGGCTATGGATGCCAAGATCTATGGACCAAATGGAAAGAAATAGAAGAGAGAAAATAATGTGACAAGAATAAACTGTATTCAATGTCAATGATATGATATAATGTACAAATGTAGTAGAGACCCCTTGGTTATATAGCCAAAGCGAGAACATAGTAGTGTATAAGATTATGACAAGTGTCATAATCTTATGACATGAGACAACAATGAAAAGCTATCACTCCACCTAAAGTGGAAAGGTGATAATGTGATAACCACCACAAATAGTGGATCACCCACAAAAGGTGGAAACGTAATCACATGATATGTCCATGAAAGGTGGAGGTGATAAAGTAATAAGAAGATAAGTCCACCAAAGGTGTAAAATCTCCAACAACTCCTATGTGGTCCCTAAGTAAACTTAACTAAGATGTAATTATGACCTAGGACAAGGTACAAAATATTTAATTACACCAATAATATCAATCCATTCCCATTATAATTTTGAGTTCCAAAGATAGTGACACCTCCAAACATCACTCAAAACCTATTGTTTTGAGCTTCATAACAAACCATACCAAAACATCCACAATTTCACTATCTGACCATTTAGTGACCGGTTGCTCCTGTTCAACAACTGAACCTTGTAGTATCAATCCTCCAACCTAGTCTCACACACATTCAAGGTGAAAAAACTAATATCATTATTAGTTTAAGAACCTTCATATTTGAGAAGAATGAAACACCCAACAAGTGGAGAAACACAACGAACATCTAAGATAGAGAGGAAGAGAAAGAAAAACTATCAATCAGAAGACCCATGTTACCACCCCCTGTGTGGCAATAGATATACACCCCTCATGATATATAGCAAGAGAAAAATACTTAGATCTGGAAAGAGAAAAATACTTAAGCAGAAATCCATACTCTATCTTCCAAAAAATCACCCTACAATTTTTTTTTACCAAAGGGTACATCCTGAGAAGGTATCACACCTGTCAAAATACACTAGAACTTTTCTATTTGTGATTATCAATGGGATAACCACCTATTGAAAATGATTTCACTCACATCAGCAATGTCGAATAAAAAGCTCCACAAATAGACCATGAAGAAGCCTATTCTTCTTGAAAGATATGGAACAAGAGAATCTCAAAGGGGGGAATATGCCTAAATAAAGCATAAAGAATCTATTCTAAGAATGTTTTGAATGTGCAGCATCATGTAACATGCATCACCCATGTACTAATAATTTGGTTGGTGAAATTTTAAATTTGTCACTCTTTTGAGCTTCTGCAATAATATTTTTTTGAAATCTATCATAGGTACTATTTTCTTCTTCAAAAGAATCACAATCTGATTCAATTAAAAAATATGTTCTAGGAGTTAAAGAATTGGTTCTTCTAGCATCGCATGTAAATATTTCTTCAATTTTGCCTCCTGAATTTTATACTTTGTAAACTCCTAGTTCTACATCAATATATAGAGCTTCATTCTTCTTGTTCTATTTGGTGATCATATACTTCATCCATAGTTCCATTTCAATCATGATTTGATTAGGATTTCCCTTCCATGGTAACCACATATGTGAGAATTTAGTAGCCATATATCCATTCAAGACCTTGGACCAATCCCTGCTCAATAATATACCATAAGTGTTAGGTATCTCAACAACTTGAATATCTATATAATATTTAACTCTAGGATCCGACGCTAATTGCATATGAGTGTTAGTCAACTCTCCAGCTACATTTACTTCCTTTTATCAAGTTGAATAAAATTATTTAAAGAACTTTCTGGAGTTAATTATAGTGTTTGACATGTAGAAAAAGGCATCACGTTATTAGAAGCTCTAGAATCCACTAAACAATTATGAATATTTTTACCAAATAATCTCAAAGTAAGCAAAAATGGTGGAGACTCTAATTTTTCTTTATAAAAAGCTACTTGTGCATCCACTATAGGAACAATGTTTTCATCTTTTGTTTTAGCCTGACTATCTTTTGATTGAGTATCTTTTAGCTTATCTTCTTTTGAAAAATCTTCTAGAGAATTAAGTAAAGCTTTCTTAATTACAGGTGTTTTGAGTAATTCTGATAAAGAAAGAATGATCTTTACCTTTTTTATTTCTTCCACTAAATAGGTAGTCAAATTGTTTTGATTAGCGGAATCTATATTTTCATTTTTTTTTAAAATTGAAAAATTATGATGAGAGGTCACTTTGGGTAACCCTGGGTAATTACTTGATTTGTCATCAAGTGGAGTATTAAAGTTATTTGGCAAAATCAACATCGTTAATGGACCATTGAATTTGTTTCCACTATTGGTGTTGCTTCTCATATTATTATTATGTCCTTTCTGATACTATTGGAAAGCATGAATTTTATCAATTTCTTCATGAGGTTCATTTTCATCTTGATAAGGGAATGTGTATGTTTCTAGAGTCATGGCTGAATTATCTCCCTCATACTCATGACTATAACTTGTAAAGATACTAGGTAATTTTACACATTCATAGCTTTCAAGGACTAAAGAAAATTAATATGCCACTAGGACTAATTCATTTCCCTTAGGAGGATAAAAATCATCTTGTTCATTATAATGTGTAGAAGCTAGGAAAATATCTTAAGTGATTTTGAACTATGAACAATCTACTTTAGAATGAGCATTTTTGTTATGGATTCTACACCAATTATTCATCACAAGATCATATTACTTCACCTTTGATGTGGATCTTTCATCTTGAGGATCATTTTTGTCTATAGGTGTGGATACTCCTCATTATTTAGTCACATACTCCAAGGTCTAAGTGGTCTATGAGTATTATACATTTGATTTTATGAACTTTGAGCATAAAAGTTTTGATTTCTTAATTGTGTAACCTCTGTGGTTAATACTTTTAGTTGTGTTGTAATTTATTTTATGTATTCCTTCTCCTCTTAAATTCTAACATTTTGATTTTCCCGATTTTATGAGAAAAAAGGAATTTCCGTTAGGATGAAACTCTATAATAGCTGGACTAGGGTGAGGGACTAAAGGTTGACTATTTTTTGACTGAAAGAAAGTATTTTGAGGAGATATCCCATTCTAGACCATTGAAGGATAAACATTAGGAGCTATAGGATGACTAAAAGGAACTCCATTTAAACTTGGGGTAGGGTAATTATTTAATCCATTTGCATTATTTTCAAATGATCCATTTCCAAGATGTCTCATTTATAAATTCACTTTGATGGCTTCAGCGTAGGCTTCGGGTAAAGTAGCAAGAGAATTTTCCTTTTGCTTCACAAACATAGCAGTTAAAGGATCTATTATTGTATAATAAAACATGATGGCTAACAAATTATCCACTATATAAGGTGCTTGCAACCTAGAATAAGACTTTTTAAACCTATCTTTAAAATTAGTTATAGGTTCTCCTTCGAAACTCTTAATTTGAGCAAATTGATGATATAACAAAGCTGGATATGTAGGTGTCCTAAATCTGGATAAAAATTAGCTTTCCATATCTAGCTAGGATCTAATAGAATTGCAAGGTAGGTTGATATACCATTGGTAAAATTCATCACTTAATGTGTATACTAACAATCTACATATGACATCTTCATATTGAATCCTTGCTCTAAAAAACGTATCCTTAAAGATACTAATATGTTCTTCTACATCTTTGTAAAGATAATATTTGGGACATAACTTATGAGGATTTTTTGGTAAATCATTGTATACAGAAAATTGGATTGGTGACTCTACATTAAAGAATGACATCACTATGGAAAGTTGTGGTGTCACAACAATTGGATTTTGCGGAATCGCACTTACACTTCCATATTTTTGAGGTCTAAATGATGTTTGACCACTAAGTTTGACTAGAGTCACACGAGGATCACCAGATCAAGATCTAGTAACTTTATGAAAAATCTAGCTTAAAGACCTAACAAAATCAAAAGGACAAATAAATGGCCCTCCTTCTAGTGCCAGTTCCTATTGACAATGATTTCACTCGCATCAACAGTGTTGAACAAAAAACTCTACAAATAGACCGTGCAAAAGCCTATTCTTCTTGAAATATATGAAACAAGATAATCTCAAAAGGGGGAATATACCTAACTAGAACAAAAAGATTGACTCAGTTCAATCCCATGTCTCCAGTAATCTGGTCATGATCATACTAGGTTTGCTTCAGGGTATGATATGAATTTTTTGTTAATCTCAAAGGGAATATGTTTGTTGATTTTGATTTTATCAAGGATCGTAAGATACTTACAAAATCTTTCAAATTCATTTATAAAAATAACATCATGAAATTGAAATATTTGAAATAATATATCATGAACATCAACAATTTGATTTTCTATCACTTAAGTAGATTTAGCTTTAAGAATTCAAAATTTTTATGTAAAACGAAAGATTTTCAATAAATTTCTATCCATTCATCTATTTTTGGAACATTTATAAAGAATTTAAGCATCTATTCTAAAATAAAGCATAAAAAATCACTAAAATCAAAATTTCTCCCAAATATTCTCCATGCATGCCCCAAAGAATTAATTAAATCAAAGAAAACCTCTTCATACTTCACCAGATTGCTTCATAGCTACATACAAAATGGTGTGAGCTTCTAAAGAGAGGATTCAGTTTGGACACCAAGTAGTTTATGTATACACCCTTAAACAACATAGTATACAGGCTTGTTTAGCTGAACTAACAAAAATAGCTACAAAAGATTCATGAGATATGTATCTATCAAATTGGATCTGATATTAATCAATTTCTATGTTCATACAAGATTTTAGACCGAAATGATTCAAAAAATAGGAAAAAAGAACAAAACTTAAAGAAGTTTTGGCTCTTTCGACATCCACAAATTCTAAACTTAAAATGAAAATAAAGCAGCAAATTTGCCTTTTATAGAAGCAAGGTCCCAAGAGTTTAAACTTAAAGTCCTTTAGAGAATGAGAAACAACAAATCAACAAGTAGCACATGGAAAATTCCAACTATCATTTAGAACATTCCAAATGAAGTCAAATGTTTGACTTCGTTGGTAGAAACACTCTTCGCTCCTTACTTCAATACACAATACTCCACATAAACCAAGACTATCGATATTATTCTGAATATTAGACAAGATACATCCACCAAGACCCGGATCAACCTACAGAATTACTAAATAAATGATATCGCAACACCTCCAATATCTAATATCCTGTATTACTCAATACTCGGGCTTAGACTTTTTTCTTCATCTTTATTTTATCAATACTCTAAGAAATCTCCCAATACTTGATGCATATGATCTTTTGAAACTCCCTGTATAGATTTTCAAGTGAGATTAAGCATGGTATATTCTTCTAACACCTGAAGAATTATATCATTTCTCTATACTCAATCTAATCCATACTTATTTATAGTGTTCCTACACTATATGATCTCGTCAATAACCTCCCAAGTTAATAGCTAAACAGGATCTCTATTTATTCTTTCAATCCATTTCTTGAAATCTCTGGCTTCCTTAACCTCGTGTCTTAAATTTTTAGGATCACACCTTTGACGTGCTAACAATTTAATAAAACCTTGTTATTCATCAATCAGTCCTTTACTTTCCATGGTGAATTTCTCAAATCCTTCAACACATTGCATTAACATGTAACCTTCCCAATTTAATTGTTTCTTCCATTTTTTTGGTAATAGAGCTTCTTGCTCTGAAATTACATTTTCTTGCATTAAATCTTGGACATCCGTGTGTATGATAATTTCAAATTTTTGAAAACTTGTAGTATGCTTCCTTATATTTCCCTATCACATCTATAATAAAATATTCTCCTTGTTTTACCCAATACTCAATCAATTATTCAAATACATTCATTTTATGGTGAACTGCTGTAATTGCATCCACTTGCTCTTAGACATTAATACTAGATATTGGGGAAATTTTTTTTGTGCTTGACCAAATAGGGTTAGATATTTAATAAAACTTTCCAAGGTAGCAACACTTTCTTTCAATTCTCTTTTCTTATTTTTGTATTTTTTTACTCTAGCAATAGTGGCATCCAAATTCACTTCTATTTCATCCAAATCTTGCTTCTAGGATGAGTGTCCAATATTAATACTTGTTATCTTATACTCCTTAGGCATTATTTCAAGTATGTCTTTTTCAGATATTGGAGTAGTTATATGGATGGTTTTATCACCATATGCATTATTTTGTATGACATGCTTTGTTTTAGCTCTGTGCCTAGGCTTTGGAATATATTTTTCTTGTACAGAACTATTAAGATCTAGAGGTAATACTTCTAATTCCATTGGGTAAGCTAACTCTCTGATCAAAAAATCAAGTGCATCATTATCTAACTCTACCTCTATAATATTCCTCTATTCCTAATGTTCACTAGATTCGGCAATTTCTTCTCTTATCTCCTCAACTTTATTTGTTGTTTCTTTTGAAATAGGAACCTCTTTAGCAATTTCTAGCATAGATTCGGGATTGTTAGGATTTGACACTATCTCTTCTATTAGGAGACTTACATTCTCCAATCTATCCAGATGTTCAATATTAATTTCTTGAGAATTACCTTATTCATTATCTACTACACTAGGGTTTTCTTCATTTTCAACTTCTTCACCCTCAATCTATGTAGTTTCCTTTTCAACTTCAGTTTTGGCCAAGTCTTCATTTGATCTATCGAAGACCTATGATTTTTCATTATCATTCAACAGATTTCCAAGTGAAGGTTGGGAATCAAAAGTATCTTCAACAATTGTTTCATCAATAGGATCCTTCTCTGTAGTCTCATGTGTTTCCATCTCAAGGATATCAGGGTTCCCCGCTTCTGAGGTGAGAATTCCTTGTATGAATTATTATTCTTCAATATTTATAGGGGAAAACCTTGTATCTAGAATTTCTTCCACCACTGGTTGTACCATGGGTTTATCTTTGGACTTCTTTTCTTTCACTCTCTCCCACACAACACCCTATTTATCCATTTATTATTTAATTTTGGCCTCATCTGTCTTATAAATTTTATCCAAGGCCACAAGAGTTCCTCCCAATGCTTGTTTCACATTAGCCATGTTAGCTGATGGAGGAGAAGTAAATAGTGTTGCAGATCTATGACATGCAAACCTTGTTTGTATACCAACATTTTCTATTCCTCCTGCTTCTTCTTCAATAACCAAATTATTTCTTGGTTTTTTTGTGGAGTATGATGCACCTTTAGTTTTTAATCTCTTTCTATATATTTATTAGATTGTCATCCCTTCATTTATCAGATGGTTTCATTGGAATTTAAGGTTTTAAAACCTCGCGGTTTTTCTCTTCAATTCTTACACCAGGAGCCACTTTACTAGTTCTCCTTTTCTTTCTAGCAGATTACCCACTCTCAAATTTAGTTTCATTTCTTTTTTTTCTCTTCCTATCTTCTAAGAACTTGGGTTCAATTCCTCTTTCTCTCAAATCTTTATAGAAATCATTTATCCAGTGTTGAGTATGCAACAAAACTAGTGCAAAGAACTCATCAATTGACAACATTTCTCCACCTTCATAATCTAGGTCTGGAATAGGTTCATCATACACCCTATTTTCATTATAGGACTTATTCAACACTTCTCCACCATCCTTTTCCAACTGATTTGGAATATTTTGAAACATTAGAATCTAAGAAAACTCTAAAGAAAATCTTTCATATTTTCTTAACCTTACTTTGTGCTCATATTCACAATTAAGCCAATAATCTTCTAAATGCGGGACATGAGCATGATTACCAACAATATTCTTGGAAATGTTCCCTTTAGGATCACAATTACATTCTCTAAATTGGAAAAAACTCAAAATTATACGTTCTTAATTCTTCCTCACAAAATTCAGACAACCTTATTGCATTGCATTTGTAATTCCCTAATACTATAGGAAATTTGAAAGAGGCCTTCTTGTGGGCTTTGTTATAAAGGGCCTGACATGGCTTCAACAATCTCAAAAATTATAATAAAAGAATCTTATATGTTGGGTACGTAGGAAACATAAATGGATTTCCATCGAATCCTTCCATCTTGATGTAGAAGAATGTAGGGAACTGAATATACTAGCCTCCCATTGGTCTAATAACACTTTGTGCTTCGAAGGAAAATCTTTTGGCTTTATCACCTTCCATCATTTTGACTAGCTTCATGGAAAACACATCATTAACTCTCCTATAATTTGATTTATACTCATGGATAGTGATCTAGGGTAAATGAGCATATATCAAACTATTTCCAACCTCCTTGCCTAGGGTACCAACCTTTTTCAACCCTTGTTTGATTTCTCTCATGGCGTAGGAATAAATCACATATGAAGACACATAAAAACACCTATTTTTGGAAAATTCCTTTATCGGTTCACATAATCCATCACTAATAAACTTTCCTCAGTGCATCTGCATGGGACTCTCCATCAATCTGGATATTATCACGAACATCCAAGGTTCAAATTTATTGGCATCTCTTAAACCAACCATCCTTCTTAGCAGAGTAATAATGTCTTGAATTTATTGGTTGAGCATAGACCTTTGTAGTACTTTGGTCTCTATTGTAATTCATTTGTGGCACCATTGGATACTCATAATCTCTCTATGTGAGATTTAGCATTTTGATATGTCTTGGATTTTTCCTTTATATTAGTGTTGTACATCTAAGTGAAAATAGGAAGCCCAAATGTGTATGTAATTCCTTTTAGTGTGATATCAACACAAATTATTCCTTCTCTCTCAAAAACTATTTTATCAGGGTCATAATAATTCATACATTGTCCAACCAATTCAGGAGCCTCCATTGCTGGCGGAAACCCTACTGTGGAGAATAAACCACTTTCTATAATATTTCCAACATATTCAAAAGCATTTTCTTGTTGTATCTGAGTGTGGATCTCAATATCAGAAGACCACCCCATATGAGTGTTTGTCACTACCATATTGATTGAT
>CM021107.1:138368655-138488073 GCA_007115665.2 Sequoiadendron giganteum
ATCAACGGTTGAAATTCAAACATGTCAAGATGAATGGTGGGAGATTCTGGAAGTTGAGAGAAAAGTGGAAGGTTGAAGAAAGATGGAGAATGTTTTCAACCCACAAAACTATCTCCATTCAAAAATGGAGACAAACATGGCATTTGTCTTTTCATTAATTGAAAAGTTAGTTGAAAATTGAGGATAAATGACAATTAAATAAACAAATTTATTTAATTTCTTGTGACATATACAAATGGAAGCTTCCATAATTAAATAATTAATATTTAATTATGTGAGAGGTGAAAAAGATATTCAATATAAAATATTTAATTTAAATGTGAAGTGAAAAACGAATATTCCATTGTTTGAATTTAAATGTTTAAACTTAGAAATAAAATGATAATTAAATAAATAAATTATGTAATTTATTTTATTTTATTTAATTATGTACATTTTTCCCCTCTTTGAAGTGATGTGTACATTTTGTATATATAGATTTTCGAAAGACAAGAATCTAGTTGGCGAGAATCAATGATTGAAATTCAAACCTGTCAAGATGAATGGTGGGAGATTCTGGAAGTTGATAGAAAGGTGGAAGGTTGAGAGAAAGATGGAGAATGTTTTCAACCCACAAAACTATCTTCATTCAAAAATAGAGACAAACATGGAATTCGTCTTTTCATTAATTGAAAAGTTAGTTGAAAATTGAGGATAAATGCCAATTAAATAAACAAATTTATTTAATTTCTTGTGACATGTGCAAATGGAAGCTTCCATAATTAAATAGTTGATATTTAATTATGTGACAGGTGAAAAAGATATTAAATATAAAATATTTAATTTAAATGTGAAGTGAAAAATGGAAATTCCATTGTTTGAGTTTAAATGTTCAAACTTAGAAATAAAATGATAATTAAATAAATAAACTATGTAATTTATTTAATTTAATTAAGAGAAAAATAACAATAACCAAATAAAATTATTTATTTAATTAAACTAGAAGAATTAGAAAAATGAACGATATAAATAAATAATTAAATTTATTTATATGTAGATGACTTAGAATATTAATTAAATAATTCATATTTAATTAATTAACAAGTCTGATTTACAGTGACCATTTTTAGATGTGTACATTTTCCCCCTCTTTGAAATGATGTGTTTTACACATTACTTTAAAGAATTTTGAAAATTTGTCGATGCTATATGCCCCCTCGAAAGATAAATCATATGATTTGAATGATGTTGAAGATGATTCAAAAGAATTTAAATGATTTTTGGAGCAAAATTCGTGATTTAGCTCTCGAAATGGCACTTTGCATGGTAAAAATAATAATAATTTCCCACTTTTAGCCCCTTAAAAGGTGGAAAATTTTAAAATTCTTTGTCATTTGAACAATAAGTTGTGGTAAATTTCAGAGCTCTAAGAGATAAACAATGAAATGTCGATTCAATATGAGTGCCACCGATTTGAGCGAGCCCATCAGTATCAGAGACTAGCTACATATGGACCTCTAGTAAGTTGACTTGATCCTCCTTGTGAATTATTTGAATGATTTTTCTAAGTTCTTTAAATTTTTTAAATTTTCAAAACACTGCTTTAGCGCATACGAGCCATAGTTTCATGCATAGGATAGATAGAGTCATGCATACAAAGTAGCACATAGATGTAAAACAATATCACATTGTTGTGTATATTAGCGCATAGCGTAAAGTAGCATATAGGATACCTCAAGTAGTGCATCCTAGAATATTGCCCGCATAGGATGCTAGATTAGCATATAAGCTAGATTTATGCATTGATGGGATAGATTGGCACATTCACATGATAGAATAGCACATAGGTGCTTTAGCGGATTCAAGGTCTATTTTAGCGCATAGACGGGATAGAATCACATATTGATGAGGTTACGCTTGCACTTTTGTTTTAGCGCATCCATGGATTAAAGTTGTGCATACATGATTTAGTGCATTGACTGACTATTTTAGCGCATCCATGAATTTTGCCGATTGCTGAATTTTTAAAGTGAAATTGACATGTACTTGATGATTGTTGCTAGATTATCCAACTAATTATATGCTTTTGAATATCATCATGATAGATTAATCTTGATTTGAGTAATGATTGGATAAATTTTATTTCCTGATTGAAAGACAAATAGTAAAAATGATTGATAAATTTTCTTTCCCAATTGAAAGACAAATAGCAAAAATGATTGATAAATTTTCTTTCCCAATTGAAAGACAAATTCTAAAATGATTGATAAATTTTCTTTCCCGATTGAAAGAAAAATAGTAATGATAGGATCCTGAGTCACTTGACTATTGAAAATTTGTGTCCATGCAATATGAAAAACAAATAGATTAGGATTCATTTGTTGAGTCGATTGACTGCTGAAAATTTGTTTTCATGCGATATGAAAAAAAAAAATAGAAGAGGATTTATTTTCCTTCCTTCTTGAAGAAAAAATAAGATTTTGAACTGATTGCCGGTGTTGATATGATTGATTGATGTATTTTCTTTCTTAAATAGATTGATAATTTTTTGATTGATCTGCATGATTGATTTTAATGTTATAAAGGAGGAATTTGACCTCCTCCAGATTAGAGAGATATTTCCTCGCACATGGGATATGGTGCCTCGACTGTGCCAGGCTAATCTAGAGGTGATATACCAGTGTGGGTTGAGTCCACTATTGAGGGTATCATAGTATAGGATCAATAGGGCACTACTAATTGCACTAGCTGAGAGATGGCATAGTGAGCATAAAACCTTTTATCTGCCTACAAGAGAGATTATTGTGACACTCGAGGATGCATATAGGATTTTGGGTATCCTTGTGGTTGGTGATCTTGTGATCTATGATCACAAGGAGATTAGAGGGACTGATGCACTGAGATGAGTGTTTCAAGATCCTCATGCTGACAAGTATGAGATTTCTTGGAAGGATATGGTGTAGAGGTATGCCCCACTACCTTTGGTGTTAGCAGGGTTCATTGATGGTTTCCTTTGTCCTGATCGCAAGTCAAAGGGACTATCAGTTGGCTAGGGTCAGAACTTGGAGGACATGCTTCTCCATCGGACTAGATATGCACGGGGATCATGCATGCTTGCTCATCTATATGATGATCTACATCAGGTCATATACACAGATGGGAAGACTCTCTCATGTGGAGTGACTCTTTTATAGATATGGGCATTGGAGCATTTTGCAATTACTCGCCCCATTGTTTGGAGAGATCGCCCACTTGGCTATCCATACATTTATACTCAACGCATGCTAGATGACTTCGATATACTCATCTAGAGACCATATATAGATTGTGATCCTTAGGAGGTTGATGATATAGAGATTCCCTTCTGCACCAGATCGAGATACTTGATTGGTCGTACCCC
The DNA here is from genome assembly GCA_007115665.2 of Sequoiadendron giganteum. Lineage (NCBI taxonomy): Eukaryota > Viridiplantae > Streptophyta > Pinopsida > Cupressales > Cupressaceae > Sequoiadendron > Sequoiadendron giganteum. The sequence continues at coordinate 138,372,035 of CM021107.1, forward strand.
ATTCATTCTTGAGAAATTGTTGGTTATGAGGGTCTTGAGATAGTATGAATTAGTACAGATGATGCCACAGGGTGTGGTACACTATGCCAGATGTCAGGAGGATGTACCAAAGTGGGGTCCATTTATGACGATAGAGGCTGCGAGGGCTAAGTATGTAGATCTGTAGGAAAATCATTAAGTGATACATCCAAAGGTGAAAAATGCAGGGATGGAAGATGAGTATGCAACATACTTTTACACATCCCTTTATGAGATTTACCAACCTAGAGGAGCCTACGCCATTATTGGGAGGACCAGCTATATATCGATCATGATGGTAGCCACACGGTCAAGCATAGGTAGGGGCATAGGTACCAACAAAGGTAGAGGGTGTGGAGTCCATGTATGTTGATGATGAGGATGATATGGAGGATTCAAGTAGCTCGAAGGATAGCTATGATGATAGTGGGGATGACAGAGGTGATGAGAGTGGAGGGGGTGGAAGATAGAGGTTCTTCTTTTATGTATCATTCTAGACGAGGCCTCAGACATCAAGATTTTTGGACTCGTCAAGTACTTCAGCTCCATGGATCACTATTAGGGCTCCTTCATAGGGACAGATGGATACCTTGCATTGAAAGGTTCATACTCTTCAGAGTCAGTTAGCACAGGCCTAGGTAACTATTAGTCAGTTACAGGCACAGGTAGCTCAACTTACAATAGAGTGAGATAAATTCTAAGAGAGATGCATACAAGTTGAGGGGGTAGCTAAGAAACTCCTGAGATCATTCGAGAGTACCTCTATTAGAGAGGTTGTAGCAGAGGGATTGGAGACCACTCAAGAGGCCAAGTATCATAGGATGAGATATTTTGAGGTAGTGCCACCTGAGAGGAGAATTTCCTACACACTGTTAGGTACTCAGTCTCAGACCCATTCACACAACCATACTAAGAGTGCCACCAGGAGTGTGGGTCAGCCAGTCAGATGAGAGATCAAATCTTGTAGGAGTAGAGATCTAGCAAGACCTACTACCTTAGGAGATAGTAGTAACCATGTGCCATAGATAGATGCTCCACAGTGATGAGTGATTGATACATTTAGTTCATTATATTTGATATATCTTGTTGAAACATTTGATATCCTTCTACCCCTAGACATTTGTTTTGATGAGATTTATGATATGCAGTGATGATTTGATTATGCATGTTTTATGGATTCATGCATGAATTTTATTTCTATATGCTACATCGTGTATAATTTATATGATAATGGAAATGATGATGACATGTAAATGATGATACTTTTATTTTATGTATGATGATGCAATGATGATTTTCTTTCATGCAAGATGTAATGCTGAATGATTTTAATGAGATGATATGTCCTAAAAATTATATGATGTAAACTAAATGGATAATGATCAATATGAAAAGTGATGTGAATGGATGTGAAATGAAATGATAATGATGACCTAAATGATGATGAAATGTAATGAGATATAATTAGATAATTTGATGAAATTTAAATGAGATGAATATTTAATGAATGATGTGCAACTAATATGAAAATGGGATATATATGAACTAGAATGAATAATGATCATAATGACGATAATGATAATGATATGAATTGGTGAATAATGATAAGTAATAATGATGTCTATCAGTCAATAATGATAAATAATAATGATGATAATGATGTTGAAAAATGACTTGAATGAATGATAACAAAATGATACATAATGGAATATGATAATGTAATAATACCTAATGATATGATGCAGTTGATAACCTGAATGATAATATGAAAATGAATGAAATGGATGCAATCTTTCTTTTATAAATGTAGATTTAAAATGATGTGAAATGAATGAAAATGCAAATGTTGTGAAAATGATATAATATGAGATGAATGATCAATGCATAATATGATGAAACTAATATAATATTTAAATATGGATAATGATTGTGATAAACTGAACGAGATCGAATAATGATAATAAAATAATACAATGTGAAAAATGGAAATTAATGCAAATGATAAGGATATCCTAAATGAATATTCATTACGAGATGATATGCAATGAATTATAATGCAACGAGATACCATAAATTTCCAAGTGTACTCAATTGTTGTTTGAAAAGATATATGAAATTTTTTGCCAACCTTCAAAAATCTACCTAAACAACCTCTAAAATGCAGATCTAAATGAATCATGCAGTCCTAAAATGTAGTAATGAGCCATTCTCCTGTTTATCATTCCATGTTGTGCTTGATTTTCATCATTGAGCCTTTTGATATGTTGAAAGTTAGTACAAGCATCAAAGGGTATGTTAGCACCAATGATGACCTAAGTACTGCTTTCATGATGTTTGATAGAGCAAGTTAATACAAGCATCGAGGTATAATTGAACCAATATGACTTGAGTATTGTTTGCATAAACAGACAAAATTTAACCATTTTCATATGCAAATTTCCAAAATTTCATCAATGATACATTGTAGAGCATGTCCCATGAAAAATATGCACAATACTAATGATTAGCTTATAGACAACAAGCAAAGAAAAATCATACTCCTTCCTTGTGATTCTAGTTTAGTACATCATTGAACCACTCCAAAGATATGATGCCATCAAATGTCAAAACAACAATTCAACTTATTCTTTAAATTTTCCATTCATTGTATTTAGATTAAGATCATCCAATTTGTTTTAGTTGTCATTCAAACAGTCATGTAGACTCAATGTAATTGGACAAGTTTGTTATTTATGATATTATGATTCCTGACACATGTTTCCATTTGCTTGCTAGAAAGCTCCAAAAAGATAATTTTCCCCCTTAGTGACATTGCACTGTGACTCCTGTTAAACAGAACTACTGCTAAGGATAACCCCAATCATCAGGCCATGATGAGATCCTTGTAGTTTCAAGGAGATTTTATGACGTATGATGCGAATGTGATGCTAAGGGATGTATGGGATGTTGATGGAATATGGATATGCAGAATGTATCCCAATAGATGAGATAGCCAAAAAAAATCACAAACAATGCATGTTTGTCAGGTTTTCACCATTTGTTTTTATTACACTTTTTCTTGATTTTGTGAAAAAAAAATTTGTTGTTACCAAGATGTTTGTTTGCTAGGTTTTCATCAAGGGAATGATTTTTCTCTTTTCTCTTTTATTTTTATTTTTTCTCTTTTGTATTGTTTTGTATTTTTACTCTTTTGATTTTTTTGTATTTTTTTAGGACTTTTTATAATGTTTTTGATATTTTTTAGGCATAAAACTTCTTCATATGAATGTTGTTGGTCGGATCTTCAAACATGTCCCCTTTTTATGTTGACAAGTGATATTCCCCTGATCCATATGTTGCAATGATAACAAATGAGCCCAACCAATTAGGTTCAAACTTTCCTTTCTTTTTTCGATCTTACTAATTACGAGGGTTTTCCTTGAGAACCAAGTCACCCACTTGAAAATTTTGTGATTTGAATCTATGATTGTAGCTGTGGGACATAACTTGTTGATTATCCCTTTAAATTATTAACTGCATTTTGATGCCATTCATCAAGCAGTTCTAGCTCTTGCAACCTTGATATTTTGTAGTCTTCATCATTGATCAACCCCTTTAGTGATACTCAAAGTGATGGAATCTCAACTTCTAGTGGTAGAATAGATTCTAATCCATAGACCAAATCATAGGGAGTAGTAGCTTTTGGTGTGTGAATACTCTTTCTGTATGCCCACAATGCTGGATTTAATTGGACATGCCAATCATGACCTACCTCATTCATTGTTTTATTCAAAATATTCAGAATCATTTTGTTTGAAGCTTCAAATTGACCATTCTCTTGTGGATAATAAGGTGTAGAGAACTTGTGTTGGATGCAAAATATTTCACATAGTTCATCAACATCCTGATTTTTAAAGGGTCTTCCATTGTCTATGATAATGGAGTTGGGAATACCATATCGACATATGATATAGTTCAAAATGAATGAAGAGATTTTTTTGCCAGTAACAATTATTAGGGGAACAACTTCAATCCACTTAGTAAATTACTATGTGGTTGTGATAATGAATTTATGTCCGTTGGAAGATGATGGATGTATCTTGCCAACCAAATCCAATCCCCACTGAGTGAAAGGCCATGTTGTGGTGAAAGGTTGTAATTCCTAAGCAAGAGCATGAATGAGCTTCCCATGAATTTGACATTTTTCACACTTCTTTACAAAGATGAATGATTCCTTCTCCATGGTCAGCCAGTAATAACCCAATCTAACAAGCTTCTTTGCTAAGGTTAGTCCACTTGAGTGTGTCCCACAAATGCCACCATGTACCTCTTGTAAGGCCTTTTATGATTCATCGTGTTCAAGACATCTAAGGAGGGTACCATCTAGACCGCGTTGGTATAATATGTCAATAATTAAGGTGTAATAGGAGGATTGACAGATGAAATTCCTTTTCTAATTTCTAGAAAAATATAAAGGAAAAATAGTATCCTTTAGGTAAGCATAAATTTGGCCATACAAGGGAGAATTAGAACTAGTTAAGTGGCAAATGATTTGAGTTTTTGGATTATCATAGGCAGGAGAAAATAATTGTTCCACCGGGAAATCATACCATGCTTGATTCTCTGACAACTGGAGTAGAGATACGATTGTAGCCATAGCATCTTTTGCTTTATTCTCAATACATGGAATTTGTATGAACTTGATATCAGGAAATTATTTCTTGAAATCATCCACCATCCTTTTATAAGATATTAACTTGTTATCCTTAGTGTGATATTCGTCATTGATTTGATTTATAACAAGTTGTGAATCACCAAAAACTTGAAGTTCTGTGATTTTCTAGTCTACTGCAATTCTCATGCCAATTAATAATACCTCATACTAAGCTATGTTATTTGTGCAAGGAAACATTAGTTGATAAGATTTTGGAATCGAATGTCCTTGAGGAGAAATAAAGACAATCCTTTCTCCTTAACCATGTTGAGTGTAGGAACCATCAAAATAGAGTGCCCAGGATTGTTTAATAGATGTTGTGAATACATCAGCATCAAGAAAATCAATGTGCATTAGGTTTTTTGTTGGCATTGGTGCTTCGGCTAACTGATCTACAATTACCTATCCTTTTATAGCTTTGAAATCCACATAATGAATGTCAAACTCACTCAGGATCATGAACCATTTAGTCAACCTTCCAGTCAAGGTTTCCTTACTTAAAAGATATTTGAGTGGATCAATCTTAGCCACAAGCTTTATGTTATGACCTAGCATATATTTTCATATCTTTTGAGAAGTGAACACCACTGCTAAGCATGATTTTTCAATGAATGTGTAATTTATCTCATGACTTTTCAAAGTTTGAATGATTTAATAGATTGCTCTGTCCTTTCCTGAGTTGTCTTCCTATGCTAATAATGCTCTTAGGGACACTTCCATGGCATAAATATACATTATGAGTGGTGCAACTTGCACTGGTGGTATCAACACTGGTGGATTCAATAGATATTTCTTTATCTGATCAAACGCTTCTTCACATTTATCTTCCCATTTAAATGGAACATTCTTGTGTAAGAGATGAGTAATGGTAGACTTTTATTCACTAGTTGCACAATGAATCTTCAGATGGATTGTAAATGTCCTTGCAAAGAGCATAGTTGACTAATGTTCCTTGGTGGTGGCATATCAAGCATTGCTTGTACTTTAGCTGGATCCACCTCAATTCTCTTTTCTGACACAATATAACCCAACAACTTTCCATATTTCACTCCAAAGATACATTTCTTTGGATTAAGTTACACTTTAAACTGTTCCATTCTTTTGAAAAATTTAGATAAGATAGCTATGTGTCCTTCCCTCGTGTTAGATTTGGCAAGGAGATCATCAATATAATCCTCCATGAATGTATGCATCATATCATTAAAAATCATTGTCATTGCCCATTGGTATGTAGGTCCTGCATTCTTCAACCCAAATGGCATTACGTTCCAGCAATAGGTACCCCAAGGACAAGTGAACATTGTTTTATCCTGATCCTTAGGTGTAATATTTATCTAGTTGTATCTAGAAAATCCATCCACTAATGAGTACATTGCATGGCCAGCAGTCAAATAAACAATTATATCTATGTTTGTCAAAGGAAAATCATCTTTAGGACATGCTTTATTATAATCTCTGAAATCTGTACAAATTCTGATTCTTCTATCCGACTTTGAAATAGGTACAATATTGGAGATCCATTCTGAATAGTCGATAGAACAAATAATCCAACATCTAAAATATTTGTTAACTCTTCTTTAACCAATAATGCAACATGTGGGTGCATTTTTTTGAGTTTCTGCTTCACAAATTTTGCCCCCTATCTAATAGATAGATGATGCATGTTGAGATCTAGATCTAATCCAGACATATCTGTGTATTACCATGCAAAATTAATTTGATTGTTCTTGAGGAATTATGTGAATTATGGGATTTCCTCTTCTATTAGAGATGTAGCAAGCTGCAAGACTTTGGGTTGTTCTGTAGTACCTATATTGAGTGCCTTCATTGGTTCTATTAGAATAGAAGACCTTTCTTAGTAATATTCTAGAAGAGTGTCAAGTTCCCCATCCTCTAGTGGCTTTGAAAGGTTTTCACTATTGGATATGCTTTATATTTTTCTCTTTTCTTAATCTATTACTGCTTTTGTTAGGTTATCACCATTAGATCTTTCTTTTATGTTATTTATTTCATAGCTAAGAAACTTGGCACTTTCCTGTCGAAAACTCTGATCTTGTGATTCTCTAGTGGAACTTGTTCCCGGTTGGGATGAACAGAGGAAATTTAGGATAGTTTCGTCATTTGGAAAAGTTGGGATATCAATTGGTGCAATTTGTTCCCAATCAAATTTTTTTGGATAAACCAAAGGAAATGGATCATTGTGATGAGTAAGATCACTAGTTGTTAGGGTCATGATGCTATTATTAACATTGTTATGGGAGAGATATAGGATGGTATCCTCCCATGGATGATCTATCTCACTTTGAATCAAATCGGTCTCACTTGAGTCATGATCGCTTTGTAGAGCATAATCAAGCAGAGGCATTGAGTTTTCCCCTTGTAAGAATGTGGGTGTGAGTTTGTGTATGACATCCACCCTTTTCTCCATTAAGAATGTATCATCAAAGATGTCATCTCATTCATTTTCATTAGAGTCAACGTCAAAATTGTTTTCTTGAATTCGCAAATTGTTTCAGCTAACTCCTCATTAGAAATTCTTTGTACCACTTCTTCCTTTGTATCTTCACCATATCCTAACCCATTTTTATCCTTTGGGTGCATTATTTTTAGTTGGATAGGTTCAACAATACCCTCTTTTCTCTTACCTATAGGGCCATTTCCTTCATAATCCATTTGTTGCATTATTGCATAATCTTTTCCATATTGCTCTGTGGGTAACTTGACATGTTATATTGATTCTTCTTCATCTTTATAGAGCCAATCAAGGATAGATCTATCCTCCATTTCATTTTCTTTGATAAATATGACATTAAAATTGGTGATGGGAACTGAAGCCGAGGCTAAAGCTGTTATAGCCTATTGTATGGATGTTGATGGTTCTCCATGGGATCTTGGAGATATGGGTAGATTAGAGAGAGATAACAAATATTCTCCCACCCCATTATCTTTCAATTTTAGCTTGGTGCCAAAATTACTTATCATTTCTCCTGCTTTTTCATTATATTTGGAGGTAGAGATGGCCAAACCTTCTCTATTATGTGGGATGAATGTGTCCTGAGTTGCTCTTAGATTAGAACAATTTTGACTCCTAATGTAATCAGTAGGTATTGTTACTTCCTGTCCATCATATGGAAAATTCAAGCATTGATGGTAAGTAGATGGAAGAGCTTGCATGTCATGAATCCATGGATGACCCAAGAGTATGTTATAAGATAGATCCTCATCTAGAAATTAACAAAAGGTATTCTTCACAACAAGTCACACTGTGATTGGTAGCATGATGAGGCCTTTGGAATCTCTTTCCTCATCATTGTATCCTTTGATTGTAATATTCCTTCATGAATCTATATACTCTTCTAAATATCCCAAAGCGAGGACCAATTTCAAAGTATAAATGTTTAATTTGGCTCCCCCATCTATTAGGACATGTCTAATTTGGGCTTTGTGAACCATAACCTCTAGGTAGAGTGATGAATTATGTGGATGGGTCATAGATGAGTCATCCTTCTTAGTAAAGGATAAACATGTGGATGAGGACAAGTGTCCCACCATGGCTTGAAATTTATTGATATCTAGATCAGGAGACACAGTTGTGTCAACAAGTTATTTTCCTAGGATATCTTTATGTGCGGCTGATAATTTTAAGAGCTCCAAGATGGAAATTTGGGCCGATGTTTTTCATAGTTGATCGACCAAATTGTATTGACTTGGAGGGGGAACTACCACTTTATATGAGCTTCCTTTTAAAATTATTTTGGCTTGTCCCCTTGTAATAGAATTGACTTCTCGATATTCTTGCTTACCGTTGATTTTGATAGCATTGATTTGTTGATCATCTATGTAAATATGATTGATAATGGTGTCGTGTACATAGTTAACATTATTGCCTTTGTCACTTGAGGATTCCCCATTTTGATAATTGTGGAGAGGATCCTTGAATGTCTGATGGTCATCATTGATGTTATGTCCCTCAACCGTAATGGTACGGTTATCAATAAAATCCTTAACAATATTATTTAACCCTTGGAAATTATTTGTCTTATGACCTTTACACCTATGATATTCACAAAAGTATGAGTCATTCCACAATGGTGGTTCGACTCAATGCTCATAATCTCTTTGTGGTGGAAATGTAATAGCATTTTGATTCAACAGTTCTTTAAGAATGGACTCTAAAGAATGGCCCAAGGGAGTAAAAATCCATCGATTTGAAAAATATGAAGATCTAGGCGCATTTGAATTTTGATTATTAGTCACATTCCCTTGATTGGAAACATTGCCTTGGGTACTAGAATTTCTATCATTATTTCTATGTTGGACACCTGATACATTAAGAATGGTAGGCTTCAGATTGCCCTTGTTAGCATCTACTACCCCATTATTCACAACATTTTTATTTCGAGTCCAAAATTGTGACTTGTCATTGTTGTTACTATTGTTGTTGTTGTACAAAATTCGACATTCTTTATCGATTTTTAGAACTCCACACTTGACCAAGGCACCCTCAATAGTAATCGTGTTTTCAATCAATTTTTCAAACGATTGAGGATAGTGAAGGTTTAGTTTGTAACTCATCTCTTGATTTAGATTATCGATAAAGATCTCCATATTTTCTATTTTAGGAATAGGACGGGAGTATCTAGCAAAAACCCTTCTCCACCTTTGTAAAAATGTGGTGAAAGATTTCCCCACCTTTTGTTTCACCTTACACAAATCAAGCATGGTTATTTGGTGTTGGATGTTGTAGGAGTATTGTGATATAAATTTATTTATTAACTCCTCAAATTTTCTAATGGGTGGAGTAATCTTTGAAATCCACTCCATGGATTTTCCACCCAGACTTTGTGGAAACAATCACATTAAGTAGGTATCTTCATGAGCGAATTCTAAGCTCATATTTAGGAAATTCCTTACATGTTCAATGGGATCAGTTTTCCCATTATACCTATCAAATTTAGGGATTTCACAATGTTTTGGAAAAGGAATCATTTGAAGACTCCTTTCAAATGGATAAGGACATATATCATCCAAAACCTACTTCTTTGTTGTACCCCCTTGGATTTCCTTTATTTTCCCTTGTAATTCTTTTATCTGTTGAGTAAGAGCATTAAAATCATTAAGAGGGGTTTCAGGATTCTCTTTAATCCCTTTTGTGTCAAAATCGGTAGGTAACTTAGCTCCTTGATCAGCTAATGAAAGGAAATATCTTTCCTTTTTTAGTTCTAAAATCCTTTGCATAAGAGTATGGAATTGGGGATCGTGCTCTACTTCTTGGAGCTTTTCTTTTGTTATCTCTTAAGTATTTGAATTATGAAAGGGATTCTCCTCCCTATCACTATTATCACCCATTTTTCTTAATGTTCTTTCCCTTTCGTCTCTTTCTATGTGCTTTCAAGATCTTGTGACAACAGGCATAAGATTTTGCCAAATTTCTACTAACTTTGATCAAAACAATGAAATAGTGCAATTTTGATGGATGTGGAAGTCAGGACAGAATGAAGATTCTATGACCAAAGAGATTTCTAATCTTTAGCTCATGATTCCTTGATTGAAAGGATGATAATCCTATTGGCGAGAATTAAACCAAAGATCAAAAATAAAGATGACTTTGCACTTTGTGAGGTTTGATCGTAGCTTTGTAAAAAGAAGGATTTGTGATAAATGCCTAATGTGCTTTTCTCTATTGCAGAAATTGATTAGGACAAGTAGAATATACAATTGTAGGTTGGGGAATATAAGAGGAATTAATATGTTGATTATGATTATGCCTTTGAGAAAGGGCTCTTCTTTGAAATAAATCTCGTGAGTATAATTGTTCTACAACATAATCGTCAATAAAAACTCTAACAACGTCATGATATCAATGAATAAAGGTTTTGTGTTCAAGTAAGACCTTTCAACTTTGGTATAAAAAATTCCTTTTTTTAAATAACTTCTTATAACTAAGACATTTCTTTGGCTTTCTAATCTTCCTCTCTAGGGACTTCTTGGAAAAAAATTTAGACTTCCAAACCTTGAGCATAGGAAAAGACTAGACTGAGAAGACTAATTTCTGAGTGTCAGAAAATTATCTAGGCTCAGAACACAAATGCGCCAAAACAGAACATAGATGCACCAAAATAAAGCACAAATGTGCTAAAACAGAGCACAAATACACCGAAACAGAGCATGAATGCACCAAAATAGAGTATGAATGTGCCAAAACAAAACATAGATGTGCTGAAACAAAGCACATATGCACCAAAATAGACTAGGGATGTGCTAAACTATCCAATTATTTTTTTTGAGATAGAAACATTTTGACAATTTTATATTTTCAGATGATCTTAATCTAGTTTAAATGTGAAAAACACAACATACAGTAGTAGATAGCTTTCTTTTTAATCCTAAAATCTAAACAAAGAGTGTATGTTCTTGAGATTTTCATGGGTATGAAACAAGATAACCATTTCAAACAGACTCACTCTTAGTTTTCAAATAGGTCATCATAGGAATCACAACCCACAACTTAAAATCGCGTTGACTCACACAGCCGTGTCACCCCCTAAAGGGCACCCATGTTTTTGTCTTTTCTAGGTGTGTAATCAAGGTTATATTTCTTGATCCCTTAAGAAAACAATCTGTGGAGATTATATGGTGAGTATCTTGGGGGAAAATTCTTCCCTCCCCTTGTACTGTGATTGAAATGATGTTTAGATACTGACACGACTAGCTTTCTACACTATGGTTCGTAGTAAATATTTTCTTTTGGTGTGGAAATAGATAAACTCCCTCATGAGACCTCCCAATATTTCGGGCAAATATTTTGGGGATGCTTATCTTTCTCACTTCCATTGAATATGGGTTTCCCCAAAATTCACTTTTGATTAGAGTGGGTTGGAAAACTTGGCTTTGGTTGTTCCCACTTAGGTCATTCTCTATGTGGTTGAAAAAAAATCAAAATTTAATTTTTTACAACCTCTGTATGCGCTAAAACATTCCACCAATTTGCTAAATGAACAAACAACAATACGCCAAAACAGGCCATCTATGCGCTAAAATAGTCCATGGATGTGCTAAAACAATTCATGGATGCGCTGAAATAGTTTATGGATGCGCTGAAAAAATCAGTGGATGTACTAAATCGAGGCTCGTATGTGCTAAAGCACAACTCCAGCCCGTCACCTCTCAAAAAGCTCTCCAATAAAAATATTAAAAATGGGGGGATGCCTCATGGTTGGCACCAAAAATGTGTTGTTAGAATACATGGATTAATTAGAAAGTAAACTAACAGACCAATGACACATTAGATTAAAAGAAAATAATTTAGAAAAAGACAAAAGAAAACTCTAAAATGCCAAAAGCTCCTTCAAATTTGTCCCATTGTTCTTTATCTCCAAGGATTTGATTAAATTTACTGGCTCTTATTTGTGTAAGCAACAACTTTGTTGAAATGACAACTTAGGAGAACAAAATTGATTGAAAATGCATGTCCATTATGAAGTTGAAGAACTAAAATGTTATGATATTGCTAAAATGTTGATATGTTGATTCAAATGCAACTATAGTAACTACGCATGAAATCTAGGATGAAATCTACTTACCAAATGGCTCTATTTATAGATTTTTGAAAGGCAAAAATCTAGTTGGCAGAGATCAATGATTGAAATTCAAACCTGTCAAGATGAATGGTGGTAGATTCTGGAAGTTGAGAGAAAGATGGAGAATGTTTTCAACCCACAAAAATATCTCCATTCAAAAATGGAGACAAACATGGCATTTGTCTTTTCATTAATTGACAAGTTAGTTAAAAATTGAGGATAAATGCCAATTAAATAAATAAATTTATTTAATTTCTTGTGACATGTGCAAATGGAAGCTTCCATAATTAAATAATTCATATTTAATTATATGAGAGGTGAAAAATATATTAAATATAAAATATTTAATTTAAATGTTAAGTGAAAAACGAATACTCCATTGTTTGAATTTAAATGTTTAAACTTAGAAATAAAATGATAATTAAAAAAATAAATTATGTAATTTAGTTAATTTAATTAAGAGAAAAATAGCAATAATCAAATAAACTTGTTTATTCAATTAAACTAGAAGAATTAGAAAAATGAACTATATAAATTAATAATTAAATTTATTTATATGTAGATGACTTAGAATATTAATTAAATAATTCATATTTAATTAATTGAGAGGTCTGATTTACCCTGACCATTTTCAGATGTGTACACTAACCATTTAATAAAAGAAACAACAAAAGGTGAGGATTTTATAAGTTCTAATGTTAACACTACACTTAAAATTAACCATGCATATGATGAAATACTTGGAATCGACCAATTCCTTAAACTAGTTCCCAATCTACTTAGGCTATACTTGCAATCTTCTAAGGTCTTAAATATTTTCAAGCCATAGGAATTCATTCAATAAGATTGGATGAATAGATATAGTTGAACTAAGCACATGAATTTGAGGTACAGGTTGACCTTGCACAACATTCCCACAAAAAAGAAGCTTCCCAAGATATGAACTAGGGATTGCTACAACGCTCTAGGCACTAAATCATATTTTTATGAACTAAATCTAAGCTACATCCAAACATTTCCAAGTGATTTAAAGATAGAACAAGAAACATGCAAGATTATTCAATGCAAATAAGGCAGTAGTCATAACACCATGTCCACACTTTGTATTAAATCATCACATTTCCAACTATTCCAGTCTGTTACAACACTTGCTTGAAATGTAAAACTAACTTCTAATCTTCTAACATGAGACTCTATTGTTAAATCTATTTCTTAAACTTGATTGGTAGCCAACTTAACCATCTTGACCAATTATTGCAACCCTTACAAATGTGGCAGAGTGCCATAATTATAGAAAAAATGCCCATGTGAAATAGAGATAGGGTTACAAAAGAGTCAACCGCCAACCAAATCGGCCCCAACAGTCAGCAATAACCTGCTGCTCAACAATGAATTCAGTAAGGAACCCATTAGATAAACCTAGGATCGCACCCAGGTTAGGGAAATGAATTCTCAAGCCACACCCAACAAATAAGTGAACACCCGCGCGATTCGCAGTGTGCACACGAACACTAGGAGGAAAATGAGCAACCAACCAAACCAGAGTCGGGAAAATAGACGGCCTAGATCGAACAAAACCTGGTTGAATCCACCAACCAGATTTGCCTTCCATTAATGAACACCAAACACATAGACCTTGCGTGTAGGAGTGTGTCTCATGATAGCAGCCGCAAAGTGTACCTGACTGCACCCATAAATCATGCCCAAATCTTCAAAGTACATCATGCAAATACCAGCTCGATCCAATCTTTATTCAAATAGGATACCATTAATGTCAAATACACCATCATAATTTGAGTAGGTCCAAAAAAGTTCCTAGGGAAAGAGAATCACACAAACATCCAAGAGGAGGGCGAAACAAAAATAGGAAGAGGCGGAGCCATGTACAGAATAGGAATAGAGATCCAAGAAAGGAAAGGGAATAGGTAAAAAAAAACCCACCTCAATGGAAGAGGAGGCAAATCGGGAATGGGGAAGGAAACCAAAGGGAAACCAGGCAGAGGTGGAATGAGAATGGAAAAGGAACCATGAACATTTCAAAAGTTTGAATCCAAATTACATCTCGATCTCGACCCTAATGAAATGAAAAAAGAGAAAACTGGAGAAAACCCACAGGTGGAGAACCAACCCAAAGACCGAAGACGAACGAAACAAAAAAAATGAGAACTCGGGAAGCGGAGCCAGCATGGGAACGAAGAAAAAACTTTGAACTTAGCCAAACTTCAAAGTTCAAATCCATCCCAGTTTTGACTCCAACAAGCAAAGTGAAGATGAAGTGAAGAGAAGACCAAGGGAGGAAAGTGACCCAATGAAAACCTAAGGGAGGAAAGTGACCATTAGGAAAAAATGAACAACAATGAAGAAGAAAACAAGGAAGTGAGAAGGAAACAGAGCTAGAATGGGAATGGGAACAGGACCAGGAACTTTGCAAAGTTCTTAGTTCAGTTGCATCCTAGTTCTGCCTCAGGCAGAATGAAGAAAACAAGGAAAAAAAGGGAAAACTGAGGGAGAAAACCAACCCCCGAGGCCCAAACAAAACACCAAAGGAGAAAATAGAAGGAAAAAGAAGACCACCACAAAGAGGACATCTCCAAGACCTCAAAACCACTAGGAACTCCACACAAAGGCACTCCCATAACCAAGGCAAGCACAAAAGACCAAAACCTCAATATTTTCAAAGATAAGCACAAATAGGGGGGAAAGGCATAGAAATGAGCCTAAAATACGAAGCCACAAGAGGTTCCACACTTTCAAAGGGGCGCATGTGGAAAACTACACAACACTAAACCACAAACAACAAGTGATAGAATAAAACAACTAGGACCCAAAAAGATTGATCATAGAGGAGGTGGAAACTAAGGAGGAAATAAATAATGAGGATCTATTTGAACACTCCAACAACCCAAAAATGCTCAAACTAATGGATAAAACATTTAGAAAAGACCCAAACTCATATTTCTTCAATTTAGCATAGATTGGTGCTAGATTTCTAGTGGAATTCAACATGGAGTCCCTCAAGGATCCTAAGTTTATCCCCTTAGGGGATAACTCAGTTGTGAGAAAGATAACTAAACCTATAGAGATTCCAAAAACTCCACCTATATTCTCACAAAACAATGGTCAACTCATGGAAAACCCACTATAACAAAAACCAACATAGATCATGTAGACACCAAAAATTAGTCTAGGCCTGCAAACACCACTTTCGACATAATTTTCTATTATCCATGGTCATGATTAAATAATGTTAATTATTTAATTACCCTTTCTAATACATATTTCCTCTATTAATTAAATACCCCTATTTACTGAATTCATTCATTCATAATAACCTTTATTCAACTTGATTAGTTAAATAAATCATAATTATTTAATTATGTCGCTAACTAATTAATTCTTCCTTCTTAATTAAATAATTTATTATTTAATTAACCCTTTGTCATATTTCAACTATAATTAAATATTTATTATTTAATTATTCAATTCCACCTTTACAACAATCAAATTAAATAAATTATTTTTATTTATTTAATTAAGTCTTTCATTTTCAAATGTTGAATTAAATTAACATTTAATTCATTTATTAATTATTTATGTCACATTCTTCCATCATTCAGTTATCTAATTATTCACTCACCTTTTGACTCAAGATCTATTTTAAATTCGCCAATCATCTCTGGGTTCGGTATCTGACTGTCTCTGCAAGAGGACTCTGTGTCACAACTAGTCCATTAACTAGTTCTAAATCATGTGCATGAATGCATCTATTAATTAAATATCTTGATTTAATTAATTAATTTATGTATACATTCAAATTCTTTATCTTCGAGTTCTAACTTTGTCTTTGACATTCAAAGTCTATTTCTTCAATTTTCGAAGACTCTTAACTGAAGATTAAGATCTAGAACTCTTGTTCTTTCTATTTTTTGAACAGTCTTGACATAAGATTAAGTTATCGTTCTAATTTAGTTTTGATCTTGCAGTCTTTTCTAACTCACGTTCTATTTGACACAAAACTCACATCGCATGGCATTCATCAATCTCGTCTGTCGATCTCTCTTTGAATCTGAGCCAATCATTCAAAAACCCAAAATCTATAAAATGACCCTCTAATTATCATTATTGCTCCTCCCAAAACCATACACTTTTGAGAAGAAACTTATCTTCGATATTTTTCTTAGACATTCAACAAGGTTATGCTTGCATCAATACTCAATATATGAGGAAAAGAATACTGAAACAACAAAATGGAGAAGGTCAATCGAGATAATTTGAAGGGGTAGATGCATATTCAGTGAGAGCTTTCCAATTAATTTGTTTAGTTTATTATGTTTACTTTCTTCGTTCTTTATTGTTTTGATTTAGATTATTTTTTAGTTTAGAATTGATCATTGTAATCTATGCAACTATTAGCATTTAATTCACCAAAAAATCTAGGTCATACATTTGGTGAACCTGACGTTAACACGCTTCAAATTTGTGCAACATCTTTCCATTTTTCCCTCTTTCATTTTGCAGGTTATCATACAACACACCACATCTGATCGAAAAATGGTGCATTTGTCCTTGCACACCACATCTGCTATTTTTTGCGATGCATCTATCATTCTGCACCGCATCTGTGACACTTTACATCACATCCGCCTGTCAAAAATTTGTGTTGCATCCGACTATCAACACAAACCACATCCGCCTATCAACATCGAGCCACATCTGTGGCTTGAAACACCACATCTGCATGGTAATCAATTTTTCACTATTTATTCATTTCCATACATTCACATTTTCATTCTTTTTTTATGTTATTTTGATTTTCGCTAATGTTATTTACTGTTGTGTTAAGGTGGATTAACTTAGTTTTTGCAGGACGAAGCATAGAAGACCATATAAAAACAAAAACCATTGTTTTCTATAGGACGAAAGTCGAAGACACCAAAAAAACCTATTGATTAGTTTGCATGCAGGACCTAATGAATTTGTTAACTTTATTTAGTAGGTTTTATGTTTGGTAGTTAGATAATTGATGTTTGGGCTTAAAAATTAACCATTGTCTTTTGCATCTACAATTGTTTAGCTTAGAACCCAATTCGGTATATCGAAGTATCCTCTCCCCTTGTGCATTCATGCAATCCTGGGTGTAAGAGAAATGATTACTAACTCTAGAAAATTTGGGCCTGTGCTGGTGGTTAAGATTAATCTACACAACTCAAGACTGGTGACACCCTTATCACCAATGACTCCCAACCGGTATAGAAATTTTAATACTTGAGGAAAAATCGGTATTATTGGAGCTCTTGTGGACAAGCATTTGATTCCCTAGTACCCTTGTGATGCATTAAAACTTGTAGAGCCTAACCTCTATAGACTGGGATGATATTGCCTCTCGTGTGGCCTTCATGAACGGGTGCCCGAACTAAAAATCCAATTGTTGTAGTTTTCCAAAATCCTACCTATTTGCTAGTGCAGTAGGTTAGGACCTGTGAATCCATCTTACATTCTTACAGTTCATGTGTGGAGATGATATTTATGCCATGGGAGTTTCATGGGTATAATAGCTTGGTTGCCCCGTATAAGTGAGTGTCATGGAGGGGTGCCAATGGGGTCAAGCTACTAGTCATTTGCCTTGAATATGCATAGCTGGAGAAATCCAAGTAAGAACTCAGCAAGTATTGTCCACAAAGCCTAGTTTGTAAAAAAATTCTGGTCTTAACAATTCTATCATCACAAACTGAAAATACATTGATTTTTGTGCTTGTTTTTTGCTATATTCATCAAAACACTTTATCAACAAAACAAAGTCACTAGAAAAAAAATCTTTAGAAAAATGCAACTATCAACAAGAGTCACAACTGCCAATTTTAATACCGCATCTATCCTAGTGAGACACAATTGTTAGGGGAAACACCGCTTGTGTCTTTCTATAGAGTCAACTTTTACCTAGTCCAACTATTATGAGCCACAACTATCTAATTTGGAGTCACATGTGTATATGCAAGCCGCATCTATCAAGGGAAAAACAACATGTGTTTATCAAAAAGTTTAGGTTCACAAAGTCGTTATTCTGAGTTACAAATGTTACCGTGAGCCGCATCTGTGAGAACATAAATCACATCCATCACAAGTCCAAATTACTAGTTGACATTTGAAACCTATTTTTAGTCAAATAACTGCATGCACATTGTTAAACCACATCTGTAAAAATTAGAACCGCAACTGATAGGTGAACCACATTTGACTATCAATAAAAAGCTTAGCAAAATTTAAATCGAGTCTGAAACATTACTATCATTTTCACCTTTGTTTCTTAAGATCAACCTTAGATAGAAACTAGAAAAATTTACTCAAAAACCATGCATTATTAGGTGTCATATATGTCCTAGTCATAGTCATCCTAAGATGCATGCATATCGTAGAATAGATAAATTTCCTTGTCAATGGATACGTTCATGTTATAATTTGTCACGGTCATTGAACCTAGTCACTTTAGTCCTATTTGTGAATCTTTCCAGCTCAGTAGTCTAGTTTGGGAAATTCATCTTGTCAACTATCTTTGTCCTACAATCAGGTTCCTTGGTCAAATTCAAATCCTTGCATGCATTTATTCCATAGGTGGTAGGTTATACACATGTTAGAATCATTTACCATCATAGTCTACTCGAAATTTTTCATATTTTCCATCCTATCATACATCATCTTGGTATACGTCAGCTTAGAAATCATTTTTAGTAGCATCCTTTATTGTTAGAAAATCCAAAAAAATAGACATATGACATATCAATTTTTAGACATAGTCTGCATTACCACATTTTTAGCGAATTTTCATGGTCGAAACAAGGTCTCAAAAGAAACAAAAAAGCAATGTCGGACCCTAGCAAATTTTTCAATCCTTTCGCAAATCAACCATCAAGGAAAGAAACACCACACAAACCTTTTCTTGAAAAACACGTCACTAGGGACACACATCAAAAAATTTACATTGAAGGCATAGACACAATAGTACAAGATCTTGAATTCGCTTCCTTTATGGATGAGTGTTTGGAAAATTATCCCCAATGATATTTAGCAAAGTTTCTAGTTGAAGGTGCCAAACTACCAATAGGATTTGATGTTCATACTTTTCAAACACTACCTATTCTACCAACACAAACTATGACATCAAGTGTTTTTATTCCCCAAATCACCACAACAATACCAACTAGCATACCAGCTCAAACATTGTCAATTGTGAGCTCAACCCCTTTCAACATAACACAAGGTTTATAATTTACTACGGGAGCAACTTCATCAAACCCTTTTGGCACCAACATGATTGGTAAAAGATCCAAAGTTGGCATGAATATTCCTATACCAAATCAGAACATGCAGATAGGAAATATTCCCAATCCAAATCAAAACATGCAAAGAGGAAATATTTCCAATCCAAATTAGAACACACAAACTGAAATTATTCCCAATCCAAATCAGAACATGTAGATAGGATATATTCCCAATCCAAATCAGATCATTCAGACAGGGAATATTCCTCTACCAAATCATAATATTCAAACAAGAAATATCCCCAATCTGAATCAAAACATCCTAATAGGATATATTCACTCACCAAATCACAACATGTCACATAACATGGAATTTCAAAATATCTACATTGATCCAAACAATGCCAACATGTCCTTGATGCAAGTAGATGTCCTCCAGAACCAAATGTAAACTCTTCAACAACAGATGGACAACATGTTTATCTCAGGCAAACGAACTATCTCAGTGCAAGATCTATGTCCATGTCCATTCGACAAAGCGCTTTATATGACACCCTTCCCCCATGCATACATTATACCAAATTTTCCTAAGTATAATGGGAGGAAGAATCCTTTGGAATGCATTAGAGAATTCTCAATGACATGCATGGACATATCATATGACCCCACATACTTGATGAGACTATTTCCACGAACCCTTATAGGGATAGCACTAGAATGGTTTTCTAAATTACCATATGGCATACAATCCTGGGCTGAATTAGCTGAGAATTTTGTCAAACACTTTTCTTTTAACATAGAAAATGAAGTAACAATAGCAACCTTGTGCCACACGAGACAAGAAGCCAATGAAAATTTCACAACTTTCTTCTAGAGATGGAGAAGTCTAGCTAGCAGATGTCCAGTTGAAATACCCAAAAAATAGGTCACGATATTCCTTGAAAACATCAATCCAAAACTGAGAGGTGAGCTATGGGTACAGTGTTGTACTTCATTCCTATACTTGGTACAAAAGGGCATCATCCTTGAAAAATGCCTTATTGACAAAGGAGAAATAAAAGTACTAGGTAGAAACCCAATTTTCCAACATCAAAATGTACCAAATGATAGAAACAAATTCTGGTCTAGAAACAAAAATGTTATGAATGATGACATTGTTGATGCTAAAACCATACATAAAGGACTAGTTATCACACTTAGAGGTTACAACCCAAATCTAGACATGATGAATAGTCCAGACCACATAGCCAATTATGTTCAAAATTCACAACAATGACCACAAAGGAGATTTCATACATGTGAATTTACCCCTCCAGGGCAACCAATCGAGATAATTTTCAAAGATTTTATTAAACATAATCTCATTAAACCTTTGGAACCATGAGAATATGATCCTAGACAATTTAAACCTTCATGGTGGGATGAAAAATCCTATTGTGATTATCATCGTGCAAAAGGACACAACCTACAACAATGTCGAAAGCTAAAGAATATTATACAAGACTTTGTTGAAAATGGAACCATAGAGGTCAATGGGCAGAAAAATACCAAGAATAGTGATCATAAATTCTTCATAAACCCATTACATGACCACACAAAAGGAAAAGCCTCTAGTTCACGAACAAAGAATAATCCATCAACCAATTATACCAATACCAAGTATGACTATGGAAAAGGAATGATCATAAATCACCTCCGGGCTGCAAATGAAACTGTCAACACTATCATCATTAAGAAGAATCTGAAATGTACTATAAACACACATAAAACTAAGATTACTATTCTAGGTTCTTCTTCTGAGCCACCTATGTATACTTCCAAGTTTAGGTACAATATCTTTGATCAATTGAGCAAAACCCCCACAAAAATATCTATTTTGGAACTATTGACTTTATCACCTGAGCATCGAGCCATTCTTGACAAAGCTTTGTAGAACATGACTATTCCTACAAACTTAGATGTCAATAGTTTCGAAGAAATGGTGGGATATTTAACCAACTCGCATCATGCCACATTTTACCAACAAGATTACTCAACCAAAAAGTTTGATCATAATGACCCATTATATCTTGAAGTCCTAGTCCATCAAACCAAAGTCAGACGAGTCTTGGTAGACAGAGGAGCAAGTTTGAACCTGTGTACCCTAAAATTTATTAAGGCATTAGGATTCTCAGAAAAATGCATAGTTACCACTAAGATTATAGTCATCAAGGCTTATGATGATGAGGAAAGATCATCCAAATGATTTGTCACACTCCTTACCAGAATTGGCCCAACAATTATGAACACCAGCTTCCAAGTCTTGGATCTCACCCTTCAGTACAACCTATTATTAGGTAGACCTTGGATACACGCAATGAAAGACATACCTTAAAAATATCACCAATGTATTAAATTCCCGTATAATGGCACCGATATCATGATTGATGGTGATCCTGGTCCTTTTCAATATTTTACAAGCCTAAGGTAAATTCCACAATGACAAGTACCAGTTAACCAAGAAGCTTCATCAACAACTTTATCCCTATACGTTGGCCCATCACATCTTACTAAGTTGATTTCATTCAAACCACCATCATCCATTACTAAGGTCAAGATCCAAAACAACGGATGTGGCGAATATTACATGAAGGCATTATACTGTGTCAGTCAACTAGTTCCACCTAAGGCATATGGTCTACCCATGCCGGATAGAAGATAGTCAGTAGTCACATTCCATGTTTCCCCTACAATGACATTGACCAAATGGGGACAGTTAAGTGAAGAAATTGTGGATCGAGGTGATATTACCTACTGGCTGTATGAAGAAGACAATGAATACCCCTCCCTATCTATTCAAATAGCTAAGGACCAATATGGAAAAGGCTTAAAGACAATGCAAAATTAAGGCTATGACATGCATAGTGGGTTAGGACTACATCAAAATAGAAGGACGAAACCGATCACCATCTCACCATGACCAAAATACCTAGGTCTAGGGTTTCAACTACTTAGAATTGGGTTTCCTAGTACTTTGTCACCATTTCAAGAGGAATTAAGTGCTTATGTAGACATTGAGGTATCTCACAAACCACTTTTCCCATTTTATGATGAATCTCCTAACTCAAGCGATTGTGAATGGGATTCCTTTTCCTCTACCAATACCATGAACATAGATGATCTCTTTGGAGAATTGGACCTAAAGATAAAAACTGTACCAAAACCATCTAGTCCCCATCATAAGAAGCACTTGTCTAAAGAATAATGGCACAAACACTATTATTGGGAAACCCTTGATCATGCATCTTGGGCACCTGCCGAACCATCTTCTGATAACTCAACCCTTACAATAGTCTGATAGCAAAGTATACCTACCTATAGGAAAAATAACAAGAAGGATTTGGTCCAAAATTTATGTGATCATGTCAACCACTCTATATTCACTTTGTCAGCTTCTACCTTTAATAACTCCAATGATGACATGCCTCTCATATATCCTGAACTTATCGACTGGGATCAACAAGGTACACCCATCATAAATACATTTGAGAATGACAAAGCAATTGTTGAGTTCATGGGACATCGAGAAGGCATACCAAGAGGGGATCATAAATCTAGTTTTACCATAGACTTGGATGACAAAGCATATTTTGGGGAGTCTATTTACACCTTAAGTCGCAAAAATGAAAATAAGAAGAAAAAAGATGAAACTGAGAAAAATGATGAGTCCTTAGGTGAAAATCGAAAGGCATATTTGTATGTGAAACAATGAAATATAAAGGACATATTCGAGGGAGAAAACCTCTTTGAGGCACCTAAGGATAGAGGTTTTTAATATTCTCCCTGTCAAATAGGAAAAGTCACCAACACTAGTAGAAGAGTCTATTGCAGTCAACATAAATACAGAAGAAAAACCTCGGCACATATGCTTTGTAGCATCATTGACAAAGGCATAACAACCTAATTTTAAGGAATTCTTCGCAAAGAGACACATAAACTTTGCATGGTCATACGCTGACATGCCTAGGTTGGATCCAAACCTTATATTGCACCATCTACCATTACAACTAGGTATTAAGCCAGTCAAACAAAAGTTAAGGAAAATGCATCCACATATTGCTCTACTAGTCAAAGAAGAACTTTAGAAACTCTTGGATGTTGGATTTATAAGAGCTATAGACTATGCAGACTGGATTTCAAGTCTTGTGCCAGTGACTAAACCAACTAGGGGCATCCACATTTGTATAGACTTTAGAGACATCAACAAGGCATGTCCTAAGGATGACTTACCTTTCTCGAACATAGACATGGTAGTTGTAGATACCGAAAATTGGTGTAGGCCTGCGAGTACATATTCGACATAATGTTCTATAGTCCATGGTCATGATTAAATAATGTCAATTATTTAATTAACCTTTCTAAGACATATTTCCTCTATTAATTAAATACCCGTATTTAATTAATTCATTAATTCATAAATAACCTCTATTCACCTTGATTAATTAAATAAATCATATTTGTTTAATTATGTCCCTAACTAATTAATTCTTCCTTCTTAATTAAGTATGTATTATTTAATTAAACCCTCTTTTTATCATATGTCAACTATAATTAAATATCTTTATTCAATTATTCATTTAACCCCCTTTTCAACTATAATTAAATATTTATTATTTAATTATTCAATTCCACCCTTTTTGAAAGTCAAATTAAATAAATTATCTTTATTTATTTAATTAAATCTTCTATTTTTGAATGTTGACTTAAATTCACATTTAATTCATTTATGTCACATTCCTCTGTCAATTAGTTATCTAATCATCCACTCACCTTCTGCCTCAAGATCTATTTTTAGCAAGAAGACTCTCTATCACAACTAGTTGATTAACTAGTTCTAACTCATCTGCATGTATACATTTATTAATTAAATATCTTTTATTTAATTAATTAATTTAATTATGCATTTGAATTCCTCATCTTCGAGTTCTGACTTTGTCTTTGACATTCAAAGTCTATTTCTTCTATTTTTGAAGATTTTTAACTAAAGATTAAGATCTTGTTCTATTTTTAGTCTTTCCTGACTCATGTTCTAACTCATGTTCTATCTGACACAAAACTCACATCGCATGGAATTCATCAATCTCATCCGTTGATCTCTGTTTCAATCTGAGCTGATCATTCGAAAACACAAAATCTATAAAATGGCCTATCATTATAATTATTCCTGCTCCCGAAATCATACATTTTTGAGAAGAGACCATTCTTCTCCATTTTGCTTAGACACTCAACATAGCTATACTTACATTCAAACACAGAAATTTGAGGGAAAGAATACTAAAAAGGGAAAATGGAGAAGAGCAATGGAGATAATTCGAAGGGATGAATGCATATTCGGTGAGATCAATTCAGTTTGTTTAGTTTTTATCATGTTTTCATATTCATTCTTTATTGTTAGATTTTTAAATTAGGATTAACAATTGTTTGTTCTAGCTGTAGATCTTATCACAAACTTTATTCTAATGTTCCATTTGGTGAACCCGACGTGAATCCACTTCAAAATTTGCGCATCTATTTTTCATTTTTTCATTTTTCCATTTTCTATTTTCTTTTTCTTTTTTGCAGATTTTCGTACAGCGCACCACATTTGTCACAGGAAACGACACATCTATATTTGCGAGATGCATCTGTTAAAAATAGTGACACATTTTTCATCACGAACCGCATCCGCCTATCAACATTTTTGAGAGTTGCATCTGCCTTTCAACAGTCAAACTGCATCTGTGGCTCAAAATGCCACATCTGCCTGGTAAAACTTTTTCATCTTTGTCATTGATTTCCGTGCATCCATATTTTCATTTTTTCCTTTGAAGTTTTTTTTAATTTTTTCTAATGGTTGATTTCAATTATGTTAAAGGGGAATAATATAGTGTTTGTAGGACAAAGCTTTGAAGACATTTACAAACCCAAGACAATTTTTCTATAGGATGAAAGCTGAAGACCATGAACTACTGATAAATTGCATGCAGGACCTAATGCCTTTGTGTTAATTTATTTAAATAAGCTTTTGTTTGGTAGATAGATAATCATCATGTGGGATTAAAATGAATTTTTTGATTGATAGATAGAAAATTGTCATTTGGACTAAAAAGAACCACTGTCTTCTTTGTATGGTGCTTTGCATGTTTTTGTAACCCTTACGATTCAGTACACCGAAGTATCCTCTCCCCTTGCACAGCCATGCAATCCTGGGTGTAAGAGAAACGGTTGTTGACTCTAGAACTTGGGCCTATCTTGGTGGGAAAAACCCCAAGATGACTCAGACTGGTAGCACGCTAAAGCCAAGTGACTTCCAGTCAGTATATAAAAGTGGATTCTTGGGGAAACCCCAAGAATCACATACACTAT
This sequence comes from Sequoiadendron giganteum, assembly GCA_007115665.2. Taxonomy (NCBI): domain Eukaryota; kingdom Viridiplantae; phylum Streptophyta; class Pinopsida; order Cupressales; family Cupressaceae; genus Sequoiadendron; species Sequoiadendron giganteum. The sequence continues at coordinate 138,397,966 of CM021107.1, forward strand.
TTTGACAAGATGGACATAAATGGACTCTCGCCGGCATTGGATAGTGTCCCATGAATGGAATGCCCTTATTAAACACCTTGTTGTAGAGTTACCAAAATCCTATCTATTTGTTGGCGCAGTAGGTGTATAACCTGTGAAGCTGTCTTACAAATCTATAGTTCTTGTGTTGAGGTGACATGTATGCCATGGGAGTTTCATGGGTATAGTAGCTTGGCTGCCACGTATAAGTGAGTGTCGTGGAGGGGATCCAGTGGGGTCAAGCTACTAGTCATCTGCCTTGAATGTGCATAGCTAGAGAAATCCAAGTAAGAATTCAACAAATACTGTCCTAAAAGCCTAGGTTGTACATGTTTTCAAGTCTTAATAGTTCTTACATCACAAAAAATGGAAGATACATTGATTGTTGTGTTTTCTCTTTGCTATATTCATCAAAATCTTGATCAAACAAACAAAGTCAGTGAAACAAGTTTCGGGAAAAATTCAACTGTCAGAAAATAGAGTCGCAATTGTCAGTTTAAATTCCACATATGTCATAGCGAGTTGCATCTATTAGGGGAAACACTAAATCTGTCTGTCAAAAAAAATTCACTTTCCAGTCTGCATATTACGAGTTGCAATTGTCACATTATGAGTCGCATGTGTGCATGAAAACTACATCTGTCAGTTCAAAAATTGCATGTGTTGTGGTAAACCTCATCTGTCAGTTAAACACCCACATGTGTCCTTTTAAAACACATCTGTCAATTAGAAAACCACATTTGTAAGAAAACTCGCATCTCTCAGAAGAAAAATTGCATTTGTAAGAAAAACCGCAACTGTTAGGTGAACCGCATTTGCCTGTCAACAGAAAATTTAAAAAAAAAATTGCGAGTTGAGTCTGAAACATCTTTGTCACTATTTTCTTTAGGATTTTGGGACCAACCTTGGATTAGAAACTGGTTAAATTTGATCAAAAACCTTGCATCGTTAGGCGTAATATACGTCTTAGTTTACCATCATTAGGAGTCATATATGTCTTAGCTACTGTCATTAGGTGTCATATACGTCTTGGTCACAGTAAACGTCTTACTCATAATCATCCTAATTTGCATGCATATAGGTAATCCCTAGGAAATTACAAATCACGGAATAGATGACTTTCCTTGTCTTTGGAAAATTCACATTGTCATATTGTCCTTGTCATACGTTTAGGTTCCTTCATCAAAAACAAAATTTTGCATGCATTTATTCCATTAAATGGTAGGTTATACCCGTCTTAGACTCATTTTTCATCATTAGTCAGCTTAGAATTTGGCATATTGTCTGTCCAGTCATACGTCATTTAGATCTTTAGCAACATCCTTATTGTCAAAAAAATCCAAAAACATAGACATAGGTCATATCAATTTTAGACATAGTCCGTATTACCCAGTTTGAGCAAACTTTTTCATGGTCGAAACAAGGTCCAAAAAGAACCCAAAACCAATGACAGACCCCAACTAATTCATCAATCCATTCGGAAACCAACCATTAGGCAACAAACATCCACACAAGTCTTTACTTGAAAAACATGTCACCAGAGACACACATGGGCAAATTTACGTAGAAGACATAGATGCAGCAGTTCAAGATCCTAAGTTTGCTTCCTTCATGGATGAGTGTTTACAAAACGATCCACAATGCTACTTAGAAAAATTGCTAGTAGAAGGTGCCACACTACCTCCAGGATTTGATGTTCATTCTTTGACATCACAGTCAACTCAACCAACACAAACTGTGACATCTACTATCTCTATTCCCCAAATAACCATAGCAATACGAATAGGTATACCAACACAAACATTGTCAATTGTAAACACAACCCCTTTTAAGATAACACAAGGTTTACAATTCACTATAGGAGCAACTTCCTCCAACCCTTTGGCACCAACACGACTCGTAATAGAACAAAAGTTGGCAGAAATATACCTATACCAAGAAAGACAATCCAAACAAGAAGCATTCCTATTCCAAATCAAACAATTTAGACAGGAAGCATTCCTATGCTGACTCAAACCATTCAGATAGGAAATATCCCTATCCAAAATTAGAATATTTTGACAGGATATATTCCCTCGCCCAATCATAACCCGTCACAAAACATGGCATATTAGAACATCTACATTGATCCAAATAACACGAACACCATGTCCTTGACACAAGTCTACATCCTTCAAAACCAAATGCAGACTCTACAACAAAAGATGGATGACATGTCTATGGCAGGCAAACAAACTACATCAGCACAAGATCTATGTCCATGTCCTTTTGACAAAGCACTCTATATGACACCTTTCCCCCATGGATACATCATACCAAATTCGCCTAAGTATAATGGGAGGAAGAATCCTTTAGAACATATTAGAGAATTCTCAACGACATGCATGGACATATCATATGACCCCACTTACTTGATGCACCTATTTCCATGAATCCTCATAGGGATAGCATTGGAATGGTTTTCCAAATTGCCATACTGTATACGATCTTGAGTGGAATTGGCTGAAAATTTTGTCGAACATTTTGCCTTTAACATAGAAAATGAAGTAACCATAGCAACCTTGTGCCACATGACACAAGAAGATGGTGAGATATTAATCACTTTCTTCCAAAGATGGAGTATGTCTAGCCACTATCCTATCGAAATACCTGAAAAACAAAAGGTCACTATCTTCCTCGAAAACATCAACCCCAAACTGAGAGGTGACTTACAGGTACACTATTGCACTTCATTCATTGACTTGGTACAAAAGGGGATTATCCTTGAAAAGGGTCTTATTGACAAAAGCAAAATCAAAGTACCAGGCAAGAGCCCAATTGTCCAACATCAAAATGTGTCGAATGATAGAAACAAGTTCTGGTCTAGGAACAAAAATGTCATGAATGATGACATAGTTGATGCTAAACACATACATACTAGACCGGTTATCTCCCTTAGAGGATACAATCAACAAGCAGACATGATGAACAATCCTGATCAAATGGCTAACTATGTCCAGAATTCACAACAACAAAGGCCATATCAAACCTTTAGAACCAAGAGAGTATGATCCTGGATAGTTCAAACCTTCATGGTGGGTCGATAACATGTTCTACGACTATCATCGAACTAAAGGGCACAACCTTCAACAATGTCGCCAATTAAAGAACATCATACAAGACTTTGTTGAAAATGGAACCATAGAGGTTGGTGGGCAGAAAAACACTAAGAATAGTGATCATAAGGTCTTCACAGACCCGTTACATGACCACACAAAAGGAAAAACCTCCAGTTCAGGACCCCAGAATAATCTATCGGCCAACTATAACAATACCAAGTATGACTATGGTAAAGGAAAGATCATAAACCACCTTCGAGCCACAAACAAGAATGTCAATACTTTCACCATTAAGAAGCATCCAAAATGTAATATAACCACATGCAGAACTAAGATTACTATTCCTGGTCCTTCTTCCGAGCCATCTACGCAAAGTTCCAAGTTCAAGTACAACCTTCTCGATCAATTGAGTAAAACCCCCACGCAAATATCTATCTTGGAATTGTTGTCCTTATCACCTCAGCATCAGTCCATCCTTGAAAAAGCTCTACAGAATACAACTGTTCATTCAAATTTAGATGTCAATCATTTTGAAGAAATGGTGGGTTATTTGACCAACTCACATCATGCTACATTTTCACAACAAGACTACTCAACTGAAAAGTCAGATCACAATGACCCCTTACATCTTGAAGTCTTAGTCCATCAAAACAAAGTCTGACGAGTCTTGGTAGATGGAGGAGCAGGTTTGAACCTATGTACCCTTAAATTGGTTAAGGCATTAGGATTCTCTGAAGACTGTGTAGATACCTCTAAGAGTATAGTCATCAAGGCTTACGATTATAAGGAAAGATCGTCCAAAGGAGTTGTCAAAGTCCCTATTCAAATTGGCCCAGAAATCATGAACACCAGCTTCCAAGTCTTGGATCTCACCCTTTTGTACAACTTGTTGTTAGGTAGACCTTGGATACAAGTAATGTAAGTTGTACCTTCCATGTACCACCAATGTCTCAAGTTCCCCTATAATGGCACAAAGATCACCATTGATGGTGATCCAGATCCATTCCAGTATTGTACAAGCCTAAGGGACCTTCCACAATGACAAGTGCCTATTAATCAAGAGGCATCATCATCCAATTTATCCCAATACGTTGACCCATCATGTCTCACTAAGTCCAATTCATTCAAACCACCATCATCCACTCCAAAACTCGAGGTCCAAGACAAAGGTTGTGGTGAATATAATATAAAGGCATCATACTATGTTACTGAACTGATTCCACCTAAGGCATATGGCCTACCCATGGCATATAGAAGATAGTCTATGGTCACATTTCATGTTCCCCCTACAACAACATTGACAAAATGGGGAGAGTTAAGTGAAGAAATAGTGGATCAAGTTGATTCCTAGTTGTATCAAGAAGAACATGAATACCCCTCCCCATCTATTCAAATAGCCAAGGACCAATATGGAAAAGGATTCAAGATAATGCAAAAGGAAGGCTATGACGGGCACAGTGGGTTAGGGCTATATCAAAATGGAAGGATAGAACCAATTACTATCTACCCACGACTGAAATATCTAGGGCTAGGGTGTCAACTGCTTCGAATTGGGTTTCTTGGTACCTCATCAACATTTCAAGAGGAAGTGAATGATTACCCAGACATCGAGACATCTCATGAACCATTTTATGACAAACCCCCTGTTTACGACAAATCCCTAGTTTCCAATACACCTCCAGTTTATGACAAACCTCCAGTCTATGATGAATCCCCTTACTCAACCGATGGTGAATGGGAGTCCCTCTCATCTACTAGTACTATGAACATAGATGCCTTATTTGGAGAGTTGGACCTCAATGTGAAACCTGTACCGAAACAGTCTAGTCCTCATCCTAAGAAACACTTGTCCAAAGAAAAATGGCAAGAGAACTATTATTGGGAAACCCTTGAACATGCATCTTGGGCACCTGACAAGCCATCTTCGGATGAATCTCCCCTCACCATTGTCCCACAATAGAATATACCTACCCCTAGGAGGAAGAACAAGAAGGAGTTAGTCCAAAACTTCTGGACCATGTCAACCATTCCATATTCACCTTGTCAGTAGCTACCCTTACAAACTCTAATGATGACATATCCCTTGTATATCCCAAACTTATTGACCGGGATCAACAAGGTACACCTATCATAGATACATTCAAGAACGACGAAGCAATTGCTGAGTTCATGGGACTTAGAGAAGGTATACCTAGAGGGGATCATAAGGTAGGTTTTACCATAGACTTGGATGATAAAGCATATTTTGGGGAGTCTATTTATGCCTCTAGTCGCAAAAATGAAAATGAAATTAAAAATGATGAGTCCCTAGGTGAAAACCGAAAGGCGCCTTTGGACGAAGAAAAAGTCAAAATAAAGGATGTATCCGAGGGTGAAAACCTCTCTGAGGCACCCGAGGATAGAGGTTTAAATATTCTCCCCATTGCATAATAAAAGTCACCCATGCTAGTGGAAGAAGCTATTGCAGTCAACATAGGTACAAAAGAGAATCCTCAAATAGTATATTTTGCAGCTTCTTTGATAGAAACGGAACAACAGGAATTCAAGGAGTTCTTCAAAAAGAGACAAGTAAACTTTGCATGGTCATATGCTGACATGCCTGGGCTAGATCCAGACCTAATATTGCATCATTTACCATTACAGCTAGGTATCAAACTAGTCAAACAAAAGTTGAGGAAGATGCATCCGCAAATTGCTCTATTGGTCAAGGTAGAACTTAAGAAACTTCTGGATGTAGGATTCATAAGGACAATAGACTATGCAGATTGGATATCGAATCTTGTACCAGTGACTAAGCCAACTGGGGGCATTTGTATTTGCACTAACTTTAGAGACATCAACAAGGCATGTCCTAAAGATGACTTCCCGTTGCCAAATATCGACATGATAGTAGACCTTACTGTAGGATATGAGATGCTATCCCTCATGGATGGTTTCTCTAGATACAACCAGATAAAGATAGCACCTAAAGATCAACATAAGACAAATTTCACATGTCCATGGGGCACATACTATTGGAATGTTATGCCATTTGGCCTTAAGAATGTAGGAGCCACTTACCAATGAGAAATGACCATGATTTTTCATGACTTTGTACATACATTCATGGAAGATTATGTAGATGATATAATAGCCAAGTTAGAAACAAGGGAAGATCATTTGAAAGTGTTAGACAAGATATTCCAGAGGTTAGAAAATTACAATGTCAGGCTAAATCTGAAGAAGTGTGTCTTTGGAGTCAAATCAGGGAAGCTGTTAGGGTATATCATCTGTCGCAGAGGCATTAAATTAGATCTAGAAAAGGTAAGAGCAATCATAGAAATGCCTCCTCCAACCAGCATTGGTCAACTCAGAACCCTACAATGGAGATTACAGTCCATTAGGCATTTCATAGTACAACTGGTAGATAAAATACATCCATTTCAGCATTTACTCAAAAAAGGAGTGCCATTTGTGTGGACACCTAAATGTCAAGAGGCCTTCCAACAAATCAAGGAATATTTTCTTACTCCACCAGTCCTAATGCCACCTACAGAGGGGAAACCATTGATACTTTACATCTTAGCAACTTAGTCGGCATTAGGGGCTCTTCTCACACAACACGATGATCAAGGTCATGAGAGAGCGGTTTATTATATCAGTCGAACCTTAGTGTGCTATGAATTGAATTATAGCAACATAGAACGTGCCTATCTTGTTGCTCAATCGACAAACCATGTTGATTGCAAAAATTGATCCACTTAAATACCTCTTAAGTAAAGTAGCTTTAACAGGCCGATTGGCTAAATGGGTTATGATACTTAGCGAGTATGACATTCAGTATGTTGAAAGGAAGGCAATAAAAGGACAGGTCATTGCAGATCAATTGGAAGATGCACCTATAAAGGAAAATCATCCATTAGTAGCAGATTTTCCAGATGAATTTCTCTTCAACCTTGACGTTAAAACTGAGTGGAAACTGTACTTTGATGGATCACACACAAATTGTGGTTCAGAGGCTGGTATCTTATTTGTCACACCTTAAGGTGATACCATTCCTAAATCATTTAGGATTGCATTCCCTTGTACAAACAATATAGCAGAATACAAAGCCTTAGTGACAGGTTTAAAAATGGGAGCTCAATCGAACATTAAGAACCTACATGTCTTTGGCGACTCTCAATTGGTAATCCGATAGGTGAATGATGATTACAAGACTAAGGATGAGAAGCTTGCACCTTATAAGAGGATGGCTAATAGTTTCAAATAGTATTTCAATGATAGAACTTTTCAACAAATACCACGTATCCAGAATAGAGCTGCAGATGCAATGGCAACCATGGGTTCTTTGTTGGATATTCCAAGTAATGTCCCTAAGTTTGAGTTTCTGGTTGAACAAATTTTGATCCCCGCTTATTATGTCCCCGATACTGTGATAGTGTGTACCATTGTTGGTCCTGCGTCTCCTTGGTATAAAGAAATATTCGATTACCTCACTGACCAAACCTTACCTCAAGACTTGTCCAATAACAAATGTCGAAGCTTCATTTGAAAGTCAGCTAGGTACACCATCATTGGAGAAACCCTATATAGACGTACCTTAGATAATGCCCTAATCAGATGTCTCGATGCTGAGGAAGCACAAACAACTTTGCGAGCGATACACGAGGGTATATGCGGATCTCATTCAAGTGGTCCCACTCTAGCCCATAAGATTATGAGATTAGGTTACTATTAGCCTACTATGGAGAAAGATTCATACGTCTTTGTGAAGAAGTGTAGACAATGTCAAATACATGGAGACTTGATAAGAGCACTAGTGCAGGAGCTTTGTCTAATTACTTCACCATGGCCTTTCGCCCAATGGGGACTTGACCTCATAGGTAAGATACACCCTTCATCATCCAATGGCCACAAGTTCATCATCACCGCTACTGAATACTTCACGAAATGGATCGAAGCCATCCCCATGACATACATAATTGGCACATAAATATGTAAATTTATCCTAAACTATATCATTTGTCGGTATGGTGTGCCTCAATCCATAATCACAAACAATAGCCGCCCATTCAAGAACCAAGAAGTATGCCATTTATGTGAAGAATTCCACATCAAACACCATTTTTCCACCCCATATTACCCACAAGGTAATGGCCAAGCTGAGGCATCTAATAAAACTATTGTTAGAATCCTTAAGAAGATTATCAATGACGCTAGTCGTGACTGGCACCTACAACTTAATCCTAACTTATGGGCTTATCGCACAAGCATCCGTACTCCCACCGATGCCACTCCATATTCCTTCATATTTCGGTTCGAAGCTATCTTACCTATTGAGGTTGAAATACCTTCTCTACGGGTATCCTTGAAGGGTCATATCGACGATGAAGAATACCGTGTCTCTAGGTTACAAGAGCTAGAATTACTGGATAGATGAAGACAGAAAGCATTAGATCATTTATAAGCATATTAGAATCGTCTTCGTCGTAGTTACAACAGGAAGGTTCTCAATAGAAACATTGACATTGGTGACCTAGTATTAATGGAGAATCCTAAGAACCAAGCTAAACGCGAGAAACCAAGAAAGTTTGAACCTAACTGGTTGGGGTCGTACATTGTCACAGAAGCCTTTGGATCAGGAGCGTACCAACTCTCTACTCCTGAAGGAGAACCATTTTTGTCCCCTATCAATAGTCTACATGTAAAGAGGTTCTACACTTAAGTCTCCGAGAATCCATATCTTAATCTTAAAAAAAATAAAAATATAAAATATAAAATGAAAAAAACAAAAAAAATGGTTACCTTGATGAAAACTTGGCAAACAGGTGCCTTTGTAACACCAAAAAAAAATTGGGAAAATCAGAAAAGTAAAGAGAAATAAATTCGTCCACTAGTGAAAACCGCTTCGGTGGCACTATGGATAAGTACCATGGTGAAAACCTAGCAAATAGGCGCCATGTGTAGTCAAGCTCGCTCTTCCATCTACCATCATTCTAATCAGACTTTTTCACCATCACTCATAATAAATGGTTGTCTTATCCATCATTTGGAACGATTGACATCTAAATGTCCATTTTGTCACATTACCCACTCCATCTTCCAAATCATAATCCTGACTGGGGGAAAATCCTTGTTCTATGCCCTAACACTTTGTACATAATGTCACATCATCGAAAATGTCCTAAAAAATCCAAAAACATTAAAAAAAAACATCAAAAAATCCGAAAAAATAAAAAAAATGTTAGAAAATCCCAAAAATAGCATCAAGTCAATCATGTCAAGTCAGTCATGTCAAGTCAATCATGTCAATTCAGTCATGTTAAGTCAGTCATAGACATAGTCGAACTACGTTGCCTCTACGATTGGGATGTAGGCAAGGCCATCAATCGATGTGCCCCCGAGGCATTAGGTCAGTCAGTCTAGGTTTGTCATGTATCACATACATAAAATCACAATGCTTTATACATTCAAAGTCATTGGTCGTGTCGAACTATGAGGTCTTTGCATGTACAACATAGGCAAGGCTAATCAATTGATGAGCTCCCGAGACTACACTAGGTCAGTCCAATAGGGTTCACATTCAATTCACTATCACATACATTTCATATCATTCATTAGATGCATGTCTTTAGCCGCTTTAGGTTAGTACTTTAGCGTATCATCTCATGTCATACACTGTCTACACACACACAATTTATTAGTCAAGGAATCAAAGCAAGTCATGCACCAACAAGGCAAGATATTTTAACAGTCATCAAGTCAATATCAAACACATTTTCAAAAATGATCAACCTATGTCTTAAACAAGATATGTCTTTCTTGTCAACAAACATCATCAACTTGTCATAGTTTCATGCGGCTTGTCACCTCAACATCATCAGACTCCAACATCTTATACGACACATGTCTTACTGAAACCATTATTTTTCATGCCTTCTATAGAAGTCACCAAGTCGAAACCAGACTCAACGTCTTATGCGGTATGTGTCATTCTCTCACATTACGCTATGTCAAACATCAACATCAAACAATCCCACAAGATCAAGTTTTGGAGAATACATTTATTTGGCTTTATGACTTTATATCTTATTTTGTCTTAGCTTTTTATCGATTTGTGCAAGATCCTGTTAATAGCTTTCTCGATGATGTCCCTTGAAGGATTTAGAGAAGCAACGACATCTTAGGATTCTTTTTCTTTGGCTGCTGTTTGTCAACTATCTTTTTAACATTGGTTTTTGAGTCATGTTACTAGTTTCCTCAAGGATGTCCTATCAAGGATTTAGAGGAACAATGACGTCTCATGACGCATCTTTTATTTGTTTGTTGTCTGTGGTTTGTCTTGACCAAATGACTGGGGCATCTTGTCCTTAGTCTAAGTTAAGACACTCCTTGTTTACGACTATCTGTTTTTCATAGGTGGATAACTTTGTACACTATGGTCTATCTCACATCATAGTGTGTACTATCCATCTGTGTCATGTCCCACCCAATGATAATAACAAAGCAAGTATAGTGTATTTGGCAATATATCAAAGGTTATATCTTTTTCTTAAATTGATCAACCATCATTATCTCATTACATTACATTCCACATCATGACCTTAATTATTTCTTACTAACATTTTGAAGTCATTTTCATCCTAACATTTCTCTTCTTTGACATTAAGATAAAGTCCTATGACACGTTATAAAAAAAAAAAAAACATTAGGTCATTTGCATTTATATCCATTTAATAAACATTTCATATAGTACCTTTCATTTTCATTGCATTTCACGTCATGACATAATAGGCATTGTAACATCATAACATACATCATCTAAACATTGCATGTCAATATTACCATCATATATAAGCATCATGTAGAACATTGCATTCATTATCATAAGTAAAATAAGGCATCCACAACTTCATCATTCAATGCATAACTCATAAACATATAGAAACATTCATTCATAACACATGTACATACATCATTTAGGAAACATAATCATGTAGAGATAAAGCATCATCCATAACATAAAATTGCATATCATGTAGAAACCACCAAAAAATCATATATATATATATATCACTCAAAAAAAATAGTGTGTCATAGTACAATGTCTGAATGTCACCATAAATAAAACATGAGCTCGTAGGCTCTCTGATAAAAAATACAAATGTCTACAAGTATCTAAAGCCCTGTCATCATGTCCCGCTACCCCTGCTGTCATGTGGTGATGGTGGTGGGAAGAGACCCAAAGGTTGCCTCTGTGAGGTGGAAGGCCTATCATATGGACCTATCCTCGATGGTCCTATCACCCCCTCAATGCTCTATGTCCTTTGACTCTAACTATGACCTCTACTCTGACTGCACACCTCTGAAAATGGAGGAGCTCGTCTCTCTGTTGGCACTACAGCCTCATACAAATCCCTATAATAAGTGGCTCTCTCTAATGATCTGACTAACTCTCATACCATGCCATCAAATGAGGATCCACTGCAAAGGCATCTAACCTCTACAAACTGCTTCTCTATCTCATGTCTCTGAGCTATAGCCTAGTCTCTCTCCATGAGTGCACTGTTCCTTTCTGTATGCACACTGTCCCTCTCGGTATATGCACTGTCCCTCTTTGCATAGGCATTGTCTCTCTCTATGAAGGCACTGTCTCTCTCTAGTCTCATCACCTCAAACTCTACAGTCATAAGTCTGAGTCTCTCCTCCAAAGCCTCCTTGTCACTGTCTCTAGGAGCATCCTCATCCCGTCTCTCCTCCACTATCTGATCTTTGAGCTCTCTCTCCTGCTCCTCCATAGGTGCCTCCTCCTCAACATCCTCCTCAACATCATCCTGTACATCATCCTCTCCATATCCTTCTAACACACCCAGAGGATCTAAGGCCATGTTTGCATCAGAATCCTCTGCAAAATCCTCTACTCCCACATCTACCTCTACATGCTCCTCAACCACTACCTCCATTGCAGTGTACTCACCCCTAGCCGGAACATCCACTCTCCCTCTGATATCTATCATTGGTACATCGATTGCAACTTCATCCTGCATAGGTGCATCTCCACCTGCCTGACCCCCTCTCCATCCTCTCCATCCTCATCTCCTACCTCTACCTCTACCTCTGCCATCATCTCCACCAACTCTACCAACTTTAGCACCTCCACCTCTTCGACATCCTCTAGACCCTATGCCTCATCTCTCAACTGGTGTTGGCTGATCAGGATTTGTATAAGGAATCGGGTGATGCACTGCCCACCATGCCTCGTAAGCAACCGTGGTCCCTGGGTCTGCTAATCCACCTCTCCATCCCCACTGTACTGGCTGAAGTGCCTATATCTCTATCTTCGTAGTAGCCACTGGAATCATGAGTCCCCACCATGGAACCTCTCTCGACGACCAAGCAAACTCTACTCTACCTCGAGGCTCATCCTGAATCTCTTTGAACTATCTCAAAAATTTGTCTCGCAAGTGTCGCTAAATAATATACACACTAGAGACAGTCCTCCCAATGAGATACTATGTCTGTCTGTAGAATGGAAAATTTTTATCATCATCCACCCACACCTCACAATCAATGTAAGGTCTCCATATAAACTGGTCAAGAATATCCAATGCATGTCGCCAGTACCCTGTGTCCCCAACATGTGTTTGTGTAATGTGTCCTATATATTGGAACACATATGGAAGTCTCTCCTCTCACTCTACTATCACCGGAGGACGAAATATAGCTATCCTCTCAAAACCCCATATCATCAGCAGTGTCGTCCCACAACTCAATGACTGTGCATCTCTATAAGCAATGTTGTGTAAATGAAAATATAGCATCCTGAGTAGAAATGGACCCCATGCATATCTCGTCTCACTCTCCAACATACCAACCAACATAGCTCCCCATCCCAATGGAAAGCCATGACCCCATCTGTCCGGAAGCACAATACCCCGAATCAATGTACATAGGATACAATCAATCCTGTCGTATTTGTTTGCTAACACTGGCCATCTAATCTCGTAGTGCTCAATTCCCAACCTACTGATGTCATCAACCTGATAGAACCATGCCAACTCAGTCAACCCTCATTGGGTATCATATGTAACTTGCTCTCTTCTAATGGGTAGTCTCAAAATCCTGTACACATCCTCTAATGTGACAGTGGCCTCCCCAATCGGCAAATGAAACGACGATGTCTCAAAATGCCATCATTCGCAAAGTGTCGTCAACATCCCCCTGTTCGCCCAAATGGCAGGCATAGACAAATAATGTCATAGACCTAGAACCCATAACAATCTAATCTCTACACTCGTCAGATTCTCCCTCAGATCAAAGGTATCTGGTCGCGACTCCTATGTATATATCAGATCTAAAACCACCTTCATTTAAACCATGATGTCAGAAAATTTTTAAGTTTTACTTAGCAAATTTTTTTTGAAAATTTCTCCAGCCAAATGTGGCTCACATAAATAGATGCGGTGCACTTTTCAAATGCGTTGCACAGAGCCTCACATCTGGTGCATATTACATATGCATCGCATTTTTCTCCCACCCCGATCATCGAAATGCACATGCGATTCACTTAACCACATGCAGTGCATTTGTTACAAATGTGGTGCTGTTTATTAGCCTACCTAACTACAACATATGCATTTAATTATTCATATGCGGTTCATGACCTCACTTGCATCTAATCCTAATGCATATGCATTTTGCAAATACACATGTGGTCATTCCCTAAACATCCTAAACTAGTCCTAGCGTGTTTTTGTAGATGTGTCATTTTGCAGTCAGATGCGGCGAATACAACGACATATGCATCATTTACGATGCATCGCATTTGCTTATTAAATTTCTATGCCTAGAAAAATGTGCCAAAAATACATTAAAAGATCTCGTTTTCAAGTACATACCGGTGGTCCTGCATTGGTTGGCCTCCTAAAGGCCTGGATCTGATATCCTCGATGCCTGGTGTACAGAATGGGCACCATTTCCTCAATCAGTCAAAGCCAAAACTCAAGTTTTTCTATCTCCTCCGGGTGTAAATGAATTCATTTTAGCCCTAATTCCTATTTCTAGGTGGGTTAGAAATGGTATTTCTTTAGCCAATCTCTATTGGCCGCTTAGCCTTTCAACTTCCAATGACCCGTATTCATCCTAAACATCTCTGATTTCAATTCTGTGAACTCCATAGCATTTCTGACTATCATTTTGACTTATCAGGAATTTTTCCTGATTTTTTTGAAACTTTTCAAAAAATGTCAATTTCCCCAAAGGGGCATACCCTACCCTGTTTCATGCTGGGGCACGACCGGGGCATATTTTCTTTGACACACTTTCATTACAACATTGTATCAAAGAGGGTTAAACTGTAGATACCGAAAATTGGTCTAGGCCTGCGAGTACATATTCGACGTAATGTTCTGTAGTCTGTGGTCATGATTAAATAATGTCAATTATTTAATTAACCTTTCAAAGACATATTTCCTCTATTAATTAAATACCCCTATTTAATTAATTCATAAATAACCTCTATTCACCTTGATTAATTAGATAAATCATATTTGTTTAATTATGTCCCTAACTAATTGATTCTTCCTTCTTAATTAAATATGTATTATTTAATTAAACCCTCTTTTTATCATATGTCAACTATAATTAAATATCTTTATTTAATTATTCATTTAACCCCCTTTTCAACTATAATTAAATATTTATTATTTAATTATTCAATTCCACCCTTTTCGAAAGTCAAATTAAATAAATTATCTTTATTTATTTAATTAAATCTTCTATTTTCGAATGTTGAATTAAATTAACATTTAATTCACATTTAATTCATTTATGTCACATTCCTCTATCAATCAATTATCTAATTGTCCACTCACCTTCTGACTCAAGATCTATTTTTAGTTCTTGAGTTATCTTTGAATTTAACTGCTAATCATCTCTGCAGGAAGAATCTCTGTCACAACTAGTCGATTAACTAGTTCTAGCTCATATGCATGTATGCATTTATTAATAAAATATCTTTTATTTAATTAATTAATTTAATTATGCATTCAAATTCCTCATCTTCGAGTTCTGACTTTGTTTTTGACATTCAAAGTCTATTTCTTCTATTTTCAAAGATTCTTAACTAAAGATTAAGATCTTGTTCTATTTTTAGTCTTTCTTGACTCATGTTCTAACTCACATTCTATCTGACACAAAACTCACATCACATGGCATTCATCAATCTCATCCGTCGATCTCTCTTTCAATCTGAGCCGATCATTTGAAAACATGAAATCTTTAAAATGGTCTGTCATTATCATTATTCCTGCTCCCGAAATCATACATTTTTGAGAAGAGACCATTCTTCGATATTTTTCTTAGACACTCAACACAACTATACTTGCATTCAAACATAGAAATCTGAGGGCAAGAATACTAAAATTGCAAAATGGAGAAGAGCAATGGAGATAATTCGAAGGGATGAATGCATATTCAGTAAGATCAATTCAGTTTGTTTAGTTTTTATCATGTTTTCATATTCATTCTTTATTGTTAGATTTTTAGATTAGGATTAACAATTGTTTGTTCTAGCTGCAGATATTATCATAGACTTTATTCTAATGTTATAGTAGTAGATCTTACAATAACATACGAGATGCTATCCCTCATAGATGGTTTCTCTAGATATAACCAAATCAAAATCGTAGCTAAAGACCAACACAAGACAACTTTCACGTGTCCATGGGGCACATACTGTTGGAATGTTATTCCTTTTGGGCTTAAGAATGCAAGAGCTACCTATCAATGGGAAATGACTACGATTTTCCATGACTTTGTACACACTCTCATGGAAGATTATGTAGATGAAATTATAGCTAAATCAAAAACAAGGGAAGATCATTTGAAGGTTCTAGACAAGATATTCCAAAGGCTAGAGAATTAAAATGTCAGGCTAAATCCGAAGAAGTGTGTCTTTAGAGTGAAATTAGGGGAACTTCTAGGGTATATCATTTCCAGAAGAGGCATTGAAGTAGATCCAAAGAAGGTAAGAGCTATCATAGTAATGCCTCCTCCAGTCAGCATTGGTCAACTAAGAACACTACAAGGAAGATTATAGTCCATCAGGCATTTTACTGTACAACTAGTAGACAAAATACACCCATTTCAACATTTTATCAAGAAAGGAATACCATTTGTGTGGACACCTAAATGTTAGGTAGCTTTCCAATAGATCAAGAAATACTTTCTCACTCCACCTAGTTTAATGCCACCTACAGATGGAAAACTATTGGTACTATACATTTCAGCAACTCAGTCAGCAATAGGAGCTCTTCTCGCACAACACGATGATCAAGGTCATGAGAGAGAAGTATAATACATCAATCATACCTTGGTAGGATATGAATTAAACTAAAACAAAATAGAACACACCTATCTTATGTTTTTCTTTGCTACTCGAAAAATTCGGCACTATATGCTTAATCGGCAAACAATGTTGGTCACAAAGATTGATACCCTCAAATATCTCCTAAGGTAGCATTAACAAGCCGATTGGATAAATGGGTTATGATACTTAGCGGGTATGACATCCAATATGTGGAGAGTAAGGCTATAAAAGGACAAGTGATTGCAGATCAGTTAGTAGATGTACCCATGAAGGAAGACCATCCTTTAGTGGAAGATTTTCCTGATGAATTTATCTTTATCATTGACACTAGAACAAAATGAAAATTATAATTTGATGGGTCACATACACAATGTGGTTCAAGAGTAGGTATTCTATTTGTTACACCTCAAGGTGCCACCATTCCTAAATCATTCAAGATTTCTTTCCCTTGCACCAACAACATAGCAGAGTATGAAGCCTTAGTGATAGGATTAAAAATGGCAACACAATAGAAGATTAAGAGTCTACATGTTTTTGGCAATTCTCAGCTAGTAGTTTGGCAAGTAAATGATGATTATGAGACTAAGGAGGAGAAACTACCCCCCTACAAGCGCATGGCTGACAGCTTCAAGTAGTACTTTGATGATATTTACTTTCAACAAATACCACATATTCAGAATAGGGCTATAGATTCTATGGCAACCGTGGGTTCCTTATTGGATATTCCGAGTAACGTGCCCAAGTTTGAGTTTTTGGTTGAACAACTATTGGTCCCTGCCTATGATGTCCCCGATTCTACGATGGTGTGTATAATTTATGGTCCTATTTCCCCTTGGTATAAATACATATTTGAATATCTAATTGACCAAACCTTACCTCTGGACCTGTCAAATAACAAACGTCGAATCTTTATTCATAAGTTATAAGCTAAATACACCATTATCGGAGATACCGTGTATAGATGCACCTTCGATAACACCCTAATGAGATGTCTCGATGTTGAAGAAGCACAAACAACTTTGCAAATGGTGCACGAGGGTATATGCAGATCCCATTCAAGTGTTCCTACTTTATCCCATAAGATTATGAGATTAGGTTATTATTGGCCTACAATGGAGAAAGACTTGTATATCTTTGTAAAGAAATGTAGAGAGTGTTAAATACATGGAGATTTGATAAGAGCACCAACACAGGAGCTTCATCCAATTACCTCACCATGGCCTTTTGCCCAATGGGGACTTGACCTCATAGGTAAGATACACCCTCCATCATCCAACGACTATAAATTCATCATAACTGCCACCAAATACTTCACCAAATGGATCGAAGCTATTCCCATGACCTACATCACTGATACACAAATATCCAAGTTTATCTTAAACTATATCATTTTTCGGTATGGTGTACCCCAATCCATTATCATAGAAAATGGCTGCCCATTCAAAAACCAAGAAGTATGCCATCTATGTGAAGAGTTCCATATCAAACATCATTTTCCACCACATATTACCCACAAGGTAATGGCCAAGATGAGGCATCTAATAAAACCATTGTTAGAATCCTAAAGAAGACTATCAATGATGTTGGTCATGACTGGAACCTACAACTAAATCCTACCTTATTGTCTTACCACACAAGCATCTGTAACCCCACTGGTGCCACTCCAGATTCCCTAGTATTCAGTTCCAAAGCTATCTTACCTATTGAGGTTGAAATTCCTTCCCTGAGGGTATCCTTGAAAGGTCACATTGACGATGAAGAATACCATGTATCCAGATTACAAGAGCTAGAATTACTGGATGAGTGAAGACAGAAAGCACTAGACCATTTGCAAGCATATCAGAATCATCTTTGTCGAAGCTATAATAGGAAAGTTCTAAATAGACACTTTCACATTGGTGACCTAGTTTTAATGGAGAATCCCAAGAATCGCACTGAATAGGAAAATCCAAGAAAGTTTGAACCTAACTTGTTAGGGCCTTATATTGTCACATAATATTTTGGGTCAGGAGCATACCAACTCTCTACTCCTAAAGGAGAGCCACTCTTTCCACCAATCAACAACCTTCATTTGAAAAATTTCTACGCATAGCTTTTGAGAGTTTCTTGTCCTAACCAAAAAAATACAAAAAAAAAAAAAGAAAAACAAAAAAATTGTTACCTTGATGAAAACCTGGCAAATAGGTGTCTTTGTAACACCAGATAATATGGTAAAACAACAAAAAGGTAAAGAGAAATAATTTTTCCAATAGTAAAAACTGCTTTGATGGTATTATGGATAAGTACCATGGTGAAAACCTGGCAGACAAGTACCATGTGTAGTCAAACTTGCTCTTTCATCTACCATCATTCCAATTAGAATTTTACACCATCCCTCATAATAAATGGTTGTCCTATCCATTACATGGGACGATTGACGTCTAAATTCTGTTCCATCACATTCCCCACTCCATCTCACATGTCTTATTCCCAACTAGGGGAAAATCCTTGTTATATGCCATGAAGACCTTTTACATAGGATTGCACCATCGAAAAATTTCCTAAAAAATTCAGAAACATTAGAAAACTTCAAAAACACAAAAAAATCAAAAAATGTCAAAAAATCCCAAAAAAATAGATTCAAGTCAGTCATGTCAAGACAGTCATGTTAAGTCAGTTGTAGACATAGTCAAACTACGTTGCCTCTATGACTGGGATGTAGGAACGACCATCAGTCGATGTGCCCCCAAGGAATTAGGTCTATTTGTCTAGGTTTGTCATGTATCACACACATTAAAGTCATGACTCTTTGTACATTCAAAATCATTGGTCATGTTGAACTATGAGGTCTTTGCGTGTACAATGTAGGTAAGGATAATCAATTGATGAGCTCTCAAGACTGCACTAGTTCAGTCCAATATGATTCATTCACATTCACATTCACTATCACACATGTTCCATATCATTAGCTTGAGTACATATCTTCAGCTAGTTATGTCAGTTAAAGTTGGTCGAACTACGAGGTCTTTGTGTGTACAACGTAGGAAAGCATAATCAATCTATGAGCCCTCGAGGCCACATTAGGTGATTAGTATAGGGTATCATCTCAAGTCATACACAATCAATACACACACACACACTTTTAATCAGTCAACAAATTAAAACAAGTCATGCACCAACAAGGCAACATCTCAAATAGTCATCAAGTCAATATCAAACACATTGTCAAAGTGATGAGCTTATGTCTTAAACAAGATATGTCTTTCTTGTCACCAGACATCGTCAAATTGTCATAGCCTCATGTAGCTTGTCGTATCAACATCATCAGGCTCCAATGTCATATACGACATGTGTCTTTCTGAAACTAGGCTTTGTCATGCCTTATACAAATAGTCACCCAGTTGAAACTAGACTTAATGTCTTATGTGGTATGTGTCATCCCTCACATTACACTATATCAAACATTAAACAGTCCCACAAGATTAAGTTTTGGTGAATAATTTTATTTGGCTTTATGACTTTATATCTTATTTTGTCTTATCTTTTTATCGATTTATGAATTTAGTCTGGTTACTAGCTTTCTCGAGGATATCCCTTGAAGGATTTTGAGAAGCAATGATGTCTCAAGACTCTTTTTCTATAGTTTTTGTTTGTCAACTATCTGTTTAACATTGGTTTTTGAGTCATATTACTAGTTTCCTCAAGGATGTCCTATCAAGGATTTAGAGGAGCAATGATGTCTCATGACCCGTCTTTTATTTTTTTGTTGTCTATGGTTTGTCTCGACAAAACAACTAGGGCAATCTTGTCCTTAGTATGAGTTAAGACACTCCTTGTCTATGACTGTCTATTTTTCATAGATGGATGACTTTGTACACTATGTTCTATCTCATATCATGGTCTGTACTATCCATTTGTGTCATGTCCCGCCCAATGATGATAAAATGCAAGCATAGCATATTTGGAAAAATATCAAAGATCATATGTTTTTTCAATCAATCAACCTTCATTATTTCTTACTAACATTCTAAATTCATTCATGCTAACATTTATTTTTTTACATAATGATAAAATTCTATGACACAAAAAAACATTAGATAATTTTCATTTGCATACATTCTATAAATATTTCATATAGTTAAATTGCATTTCAAACATATAGGAATATATTTATGAAATCATTGCATAATAGGCATCCCGTCATCATACATAATGGAAACATTACATGTAAATTTCACCATCACATATACATAACATCATATACATTCATCACATCCATTATCAGAAGTAAATAAAGATATCCATAACATCATAAACTGCATAAACTCATCACATGTAGAAAAATTTATTCATAACACATATACATACATCATCTAGGAAATATAATCATATAGTAGAAAATGCATCACCATAAAATAGAACTGCATATCATATAGAAGCTACCAAAATCATATATATATATATCGCTCAAAATAATGTGTCATAGTACAATGTCAGAATGTATCCATAAATAAAATGAGCTCACAGACTCTCTAATCAAAATATAGTGTCTACATGTATACAACTGTCATCGTGTCCCACTACCACTACTGTCCCATGGTGAAGGTGGAGGAAACTGGCTCAGACTCTGCTCTCTATCAGGTGGAAGGCCTATCATACGGACTTGTTCTTGGTTGTCCTACCACACCCTCTATACTCCGTGTCCTGGTATGACTCCTGCTCTGTGATCTCTAGCTGCGAACCTTTGAGAAACTAGGAGCTCATCTCTCAACTGATCTAACTATCTCATGAGAAAAACCATCTGATGAGGTTCCAGGAATTTGACCTCTGTAAACTGCTACCCTATCTCTTGTTGTCGGGCTATGGCCTGATCCCTCTCTATAAGTGCACTATCTCTTGCTACATGGGTATTGTCTCTCTTTGCATGGGCACTACCTCTCTCTATCCGCATGGCATCAAGATTTATTGTAATCAGTCTTAGTCTCTCCTCCATGGCCTCCCTATAACCATCCCTAGGGGCATCATCCTCTCGTCTCCCCTCCACAATCTAATCTCCGAGCTCTCTCTCCTGCTCCTCCATGGGTGCCTCCTCAACATCGTCCTCCCCATATCCTACTAGAATACCTAGAGGGTTTATATCCAAATCCATATCCCCATACTCTATGGCATCCTCTCCCCCAATATCTACATCAACTAACTCCTCTACAATTGTCTCCTCAAAAGCATGCTCATCCCCGACCTGTGCATCGGCTCCACCTCTGATGTACAACATCGGTACATCCTCTACCACTGCCTCTCGGATAGGTGAAATTCCACCTACCCAACCCCCTCTCCACTCTCTCCATCCTCGTCTACCACCTTTTCCATCATCCCCACCTCCCTTCCCTCAAACTTTGCCACCTCTACCTATCTACCATCCTCACGGCCTTGTGCCTCATCTCTTAACTGGTGTTGACTAATCTAGATTTGTTTATGGAATCAAACGATGCCCCACCCACCATGCGTCATATGTAGTTGTTGTCCCTAGATATCCTACTCTATCTCTCCATCCCCATTGTAATGGTTGTAAATCCTATATCTTTACCTTTGTGGTAGCAACAAGAATCATGATCCCCCAATATGGAACCTCTCTAGACAAAGAAGCAAACATTGCTCTACCTCTAGGCTCATCCTGAACCTCACCGAACTGTCTCAAAACTCAATCTGGCAAGTGTCTCTCTATGATGTGCACACTCAAAACAATCCTCCCAATCAGGTACTATGTCTGTCTGCAATATCAAAAATTTCTATCCTCATCATAACACTACTCATAGTCCATGTATGGTCTCCAAGTGAACTGATCTAAAATTTCAAGTGCCTATCTCAAATGTCTAGTATCTCCCATATGGCTCTGAGTGATGTTTCCTATGTACTAAAAAGCATATGGAGATCTAGCTCATCACTCTATAGTAACCAAAGGATAAAAAAATAACTATCCTCTCCCATGCCCAAACCATCAGTAGAGTGGTCCCACAACTCATCGATTGTGCATCTCTGTATGCAATATCATGTAAATGGAAATACAACATACCTAATAGACATGGACCCCAAGCATACACGATCTCTCTCTAACATACCCATAAACATCTCTCCCCATCCAAAAGGAAAATTGTGACCCCTTCAGTCTGGTAATACTATCCCACCTATCAGATTATATAGTATATAGTCAATCCTCTTGTATCTGTCTACCAACACCATCCATCTGATCTCATAATGCTCAATGTCATGCCTACTAATATCGTCAACCTAATAAAATCTGGCTAGCTCAGTCAATCCACGCTGGGTATCATACATCACCCGCTCTCCTATGATCGAGATTCTAAGTATCCTGTACACATCCTCTAGTATGACAGTCACCTCCCCAGTTAGCATATGAAATGATGATGTCTCGGAGTGCCATCACTCGCACAACACAGTGAGCATCCCTTTGTTTTCCCAAATAGTGGGCATCGAAAGACAGTGACGAAGACCAAATTTCCACAATAGCTGTATCTTTGCACCACTCAGATGATCTCTCAAATCGAAGGTGTTCGGACGTGTCTCCTGCATGTAAATAGAATCTAATACAACTTGCATTTCAACCATGATGTCAATATTTTCAAAGATTTTTCCTTATAAAATTTTTCCAAAATTTTGCCGGCCAAATGCGGCTCACTTTAGTAGATGTGGTGCTTTCATAGAAATGCATTGCAAGACAAAACATTTGCATCGCATATTCGATATGCATTGCACATTACCAATCCAATTTATACCTACTACAAATGCGATGCATAAAGATAAATACGGTGCATTTCTTATAACCTGTCTACCTAATGCATATGTGTTTCACTAATGCAAATGCGTCTAACTAACCTACATGCATACATCCTAAATGTATATGTGTTCCATACATACATATGCGGTGCATTATAATAAAAAAGTGTTTAATTCCTACAATTCCTATCCTAGCCTAGGCATGTTTTAGCATATGTGTCATTTTGCAGTCAAATGCGGTGCATACGATGACATATGCGTTGATCTCGAAAGATCGCATATGATTATTAAATTTTAGAGGCCTAAAACTACCTGCAAAAATAACTTTCAAAAGTTTTTTTTCAGGTACATACTGGTGTCCCTATGATTGTTGGACACCTGAAGGTCTAGACCTGATATCCTCGATGCGCAGCGTATGGAATGGGAGCCATCTTCATCCAATAATTAGAGAGAAATCTCAATTCCTTAAATTCTTCTGGATGCAAATGAATTGGTTTTCAACCTGATTCTTATTTATAACTAGGGTTTGGGTGGAATTTCTTCTAACTTTGTCTATTGGCCACTTAACCTTTCAATTTCTATTGACCCGTACCCATCCATATCATATCCAATTTTAATACCATCAACTCCATAACACTTCTAACTATCAAATTGACTTATCAGGAACATTTCCTGATTTTTTTGAAATTTTTCAAAAATTGTCAATTTTCCTGAGGGAGCATACCCTAACCTATTTCATGTTGGGGCATGATTGAGACATATTTTCTTTGACACAACACCTAAATAACATTGTATCAAAGAGGGGCAAACTGTAGACACCAAAAATTGGTTTGGGCTTGTGAACACCACTTTCGACATACTTTTCTATTATCTGTGGTCATGATTAAATAATGTTAATTATTTAATTACCCTTTCTAATACATATTTCCTCTATTAATTAAATACACCCTTTTAATTAATTCATTAATTCATAATAACCTTTATTCAACTTGAATAATTAAATAAATCATAACTATTTAATTATGTCGCTAAGTAATTAATTCTTCCTTCTTAATTAAAAAATTTATTATTTAATTACCCCTTTGTCATATTTCAACTATAATTATAAATTTATTATTTAATTATTCATTTAACCCCCTTTCAACTATAATTAAATATTTATTATTTAATTATTCAATTCCACCTTTACAACAGTCAAATTAAATAAATTATCTTTATTTATTTAATTAAGTCTTTCACTTTCGAAGGTTGAATTAAATTAACATTTAGTTCATTTATTAATTATTTGTGTCACATTCTTCTATCATTCAGTTATCTAATTATTCACTCACCTTCTGACTCAAGATCTATTTTAAATCCACCAGTTATCTCTAGGTTTGGTATCTGACTGTCTCTGCGAGAGGAGTCTCTGTCCCAAATAGTCAGTTAACTAGTTCTAACTCATGTGCATGAATGCGTCTATTAATTAAATATCTTTATTTAATTAATTAATTTATGTATGCATTCAAATTCTTCATCTTTGATTTCTAACTTTGTCTTTGACATTCAAAGTCTATTTCTTCTATTTTCAAAGACTCTTAACTGAAGATTAAGATCTGGAACTCTTGTTCTTTCTAATTTTTGAACAACCTTGACACAAGATTAAGTTATCATTCTAATTTAGTCTTTATCTTGCAATATTTTCTAACTCACATTCTATCTAGCACATCACTAACATCACATTACATTCGTCAATCTTGTCTACCGATCTCTCTTTGAATTTGACTCGATCGTTCAAAAACCCAAAATCTATAAAATGACCTATCATTATCATTATTACTTCTCCCAAAATCATACAATTTTGAGAAGAAACTTATCTTTGATAGTTTTCTTAGACATTAAACAAGGTTATGCTTGCATCAATACTAAAAATTTGAGGGCAAGAATACTAAAACAACAAAATGGAGAGGGGCAATTGAGATAATTCGAAGGAGTAGACACATATTCGGTGAGAGCTTTCCAATTAATTTTTTTATTTTATTATGTTTACTTTCTTCGTTCTTTGTTGTTTTGATTTAGATTATTTGTTAGTTTAGAATTGATCATTGTAATTTGTGCAACTATTAGCATTTAATCTCGAGAAAATCTAGGTCATACAGATCAAACAAGTGATGGGATAACAAGAATACCAAGAAGGTCCATCTTAGTATGTACCACAAAAAAAAAATCCACCTCCCAAGCAATATTTACCTCAAAACACTCTGAATGTTGACCCTTCCCAAAAAATGCAATACCATCAACAAGGTGGACCATAGGGTCCCCTTCTAAATCAGTAACACCAATAAGATGGACCACAAGGTCCCCTTCTGAATCAATACCACCAAAATTTTTGATGACAGGGTCCCCTTCCATATCAATCCCAACAAAAAGGTGTGCCACATGGTACCCTTCTTCAATCATCCCATCAACAAGGTAAGAGACCAACACACCATCAAGGAAACCATTAGTCTAGTCCATCCCAACAACAAGGTTTACCACAAGGTACCCTTCTTCAATTATCTCATCAACAAGGTAACTCACCAATTCACCATTAGGGAAACCTTTAGTATAGTCCATCCGAACAACAAGGTGTACCACAAGGTAACCCACCAATGCACCATCAAGGAAAACTTCAGTATAATTTGTCCCAACAACAAGGTGTACCACAAGGTACCCTTTTTCAGTCATTCTATCAACAAGGTAACCCACCAATGCACCATTAGGGAAACCTTTAGTATAGTTTGTCCCAACAACAAGGTGTGTCACAAGGTTCCCTTCTTTATCCATCCCATCAACAAGGTAACTCATGAATGCACCATCAAGCAAACCTTTAGTATAGTCCTTCCCAACAACAAGGTGTACAACATGGTACCCTTCTTTAGTCATCCCATCAACAAGGTAACCCGCGATTGCACCATCAGTGAAACCTTTAGTATAGTCTATCCTATCAGAAATTTGTGCCACATGGCACCCTTCTAGATTCATCCTACTAACAAGGTGTCCTACTAACACATCAATAGGGTAACCTTTAGTATAATTCATCCCAACAACAAATATATAACCCTTTCTATGTCCAAAACAACTACCAAGGTTTAATACCACTCTTATGTCCAACTTATGACCAAAGTAGGGTAGGAAAACAAGGCTATTTAATGCAAGGAATGCAAACAAATATACCAAAAATAGAGATGGAAATAAAATTAGAAATCATCACCTAAAAAATAGTAGACATCTAAGTAGGAAAACAAAATGACTTACACCCTTCAGGAAATATGTCCATTCCCATTTGCTCATTCCATCACTACACTATCTTTTCCAGAGAATTTTGAAATACCCAAGTTTGAAAAAAAATATAAAGAAAGAGGAGATCGACTAGAGCATGTACGAGACTTTTTAGTTTCATGTATGGAGGTGAAAATAAATGACACTTATCTCATGAGACTCTTTCCATGCATCCTTACAACTCATGCTATGGAGTGGTTCAACCATCTACAACTAGCAATTAAAACCTTCAATGAACTATATAGAAATTTCATAAGTCACTTCTCATTTAAAATAGAGAAAGATGCAACCATCACAAGTTTATCTACAATCAAAAATATTCAAGGAGAGTCCTTTACCTCTTAGCTAAAGTTATGGAGACACAATGCTAGTTGATGCAAATGGATCATTCTTGACAAGGAATTGGTAGATATCTTCATCTCTAATGTCCTACCTGAAATTAACTATCAACTTACTATGTTATGTCTTGCTGAATTTGAAGAAACTATTAAAAAGGGGTTATACATTGAGATATCCCTCATTGCAAGGGGATTCAATAAGTTGAACAACTGGAAAGGAAATCCCTCTAGTTCAAACGATAAACCTAAGATCTAGGCAAAGAACAAGAATGTCATAAATGATGGAGTGGTTGACTTGAGAGGACTATAAGATGTATAAAATGTATCTCAAAATAAATCACAAGTGGCATAAATGACCTATGTTCCAAATAGTACACAAAACAAACAACTTTCCTATCCTAAGAACAATCAGGTATTCAACCAATAAACAAATCAAGAAGGGAAATAGAGGTAGTATGACCAACCTAGGAGGCAATTCAG
The DNA here is from genome assembly GCA_007115665.2 of Sequoiadendron giganteum. Lineage (NCBI taxonomy): Eukaryota > Viridiplantae > Streptophyta > Pinopsida > Cupressales > Cupressaceae > Sequoiadendron > Sequoiadendron giganteum. Next base: position 138,425,319 of record CM021107.1, read on the forward strand.
TGTCTTAGTAGAGTCACTTGAGGTACTAATGCATAAAATAGTGCAATAAAATATCATCAAAGTGAATGATCTTCTGAACTATGAGGAACCTAGCTTCATGACTACATGGTATAACAAGTGTGAACCCCTAAACCTACAAATGTACAAAGATGGAAAACATGGTTAAATGTTAGATCAAAATCCATGCAAAAATGAGAGATTCCCTATAAAATCCATCTATTCAAGCTAAAATTAGGAAATAAATAACAAAACTCAAATAACAATGAAAGCAATCCTAATTAAGCTAATAGCATGATGATCTTATGGGGGAATTGGTGCCAATGAAGTGTTGCAATTGGCCCTTTCCCAATTCCTAGGTTGCAATGTGAATGATCTAGAAATGGTCAAATCTCGAAAGAGATTTGAGCATAACCTTGATGCAAATAGGAAAATGTGATGAATGTATGGATGAAATGAGCAAAATTAGTTCTCAATTGAAGAGAGTAACTTTGCATGAAGATTGTGGATGAATATTGAGAAGAGAGGTCTCCAATTTATAGACTTCTATTTGGAAGAAGTGAGCAAGATTGAGCAATGTGGGACAAAAGATAATCCAATGGCATTGTGCCACTTGTCCACATGTGATTGGATGAGGAATGAGCACATTTTGGCCAATGTGCATGATAAATGCATAAATTTGAATTTGAAATGGTGAATTGATTTGTTGAAGGGAGAAGAGAAGTGAATTTAATGTCACTTGGCTCAAGGTCAAGGACATGTAAGAGGCATTGAATGCCTTGTTGGAAGGACCACGTCCACTTGGCCTTTTTGAATTCAAATGAGGGAATATTCCCTTTTGATGCTTTGTGAGGGAAAATAGATGAATTAATAATTCAAAGTAATTGATTTATTGTGCCACTTGCATTCTCAAGAGAATTTTAAGTTAACTCTATCATGGTTTTGATTAACTTAATGAAGAATTAGATGATGTGACAATTTAGACTTAGATTTATGAATTGATTTAAGTCAACAATTGAGAGGAAATGATTTATCAAATAAATGATTTGATTTATGTAATCAAGAAGGAATATGTTAGATTAAATCAAATAAGGTTTAATTTATTTAATTTAATAGGACTTTAGAGATTTTAATTAAATAAAATGATTTATTTAATTAAACAGGGATGTAATGGTTAATTAAATTAATTGATTAATTTAATCATTGAAAGAGGAAGACATAATCCAATAAATAATGATTTATTAAATTAAGAGATAGAATGTGATTTAAGAGGAAACATTGTTAGTAATCGGGATCAAGTGTCCCAAAATGAACTTGTACATTTTCCATTTCTACATTTTGCCCCTCTTTGAAGCAATGTACTTGTTGCATTGATTCAAAGAATAAATTGCTCTAATCAAAGGTCCAGGATTTTTTGAATTTTTTCAGATGCCCCACTGTTGCCCTAGCGAAAGGATATTGCTGGATATTGCCCCTCAAGAGATCAGACAAAAATTTTGATTTTTGGATGATCTCGCAAAAAATAAATGGATAAGGTGTGAAACAACCTTTGGATGCCCCGGATCGTGAAAAATGCATTCACAATGTCCAAAGTAGTGCAGAATAGCCTCTCAGTTGGGTGAAAATGGGATTAAGAAACCAAAACTCTAGCTGGAGGGTCAAATTACGTCGAAAGACACTAATTTTTAGGCTTAAATAAACCTCGAGGGGTCATTTTCAATTCATTTGCAATCTTAGCCTTTAGAAAAAATTACTCTCTGAGCTCCGAGTCTTCATTGAAATAGCACAACGAGAACTTCCTAGGCACATGTTGGAGAGGGTTTGAATGCACTAACAGCCAACTGGCGCAGGACCTGTGGTATGTACCCCTATCTAACCTTCAAATTTATAATTTTATGTGCATTAAATAGGTTCAAAGTTTTGTACAAATTACACAGCGCTATATGGCACCACGGAAAATGCCTTATCGGCATCATGCGGTCCTCTATTGCACCATATATGAGAAGTGCGTCGTGCAGGCCACTTTGGAAATTAGGGTTTAGTTGACCAAAATTTCACCGCGTACCCCTACTCCATCACGCGACGTAGTTAGGAAATTAGGGTTTGCCTTAAGTAGGACTGCATATGCAAAGTGCATCATGCGGGCCTCTTTGAGACTATCAAAATGTCAAACTCCATCGTGGTGGTTCAGATTGGAACTTTCCAAACTAAGCCGCACCTGCAAACTGCACCGCATTTTCCAGTTTAGGGTGAAATTTAACGTGAGATGTAATGAAATTTTTTTTTTGACGCGATGGCCTTCCCTGTACAGGAGGAGCCTGGTGTACTTTACTAGCAAGAGCACCGATGTTCGGTGCTTAGCAGACTAGAGGGTATGCATGAGTTGGTCTAGGAGCACCTTGGTGCCCTTGGTCTCTGGTATGTTGCGTACATGCCTCTTGTTTAGGCTCACTTAGGTATGATTACAGCTCTGTTGGAGCGATGGCATAGTGAGACTCCCTCCTTCCATCTTCCTACCGACGAGGCCACCATCACTCTTGAGGATGTATGGTGCATCCTCTGATTTCCCATTCATGGGACCCGAGCCATCTATGATCCGGATATTGGTAGAGATGCTTGTTACGGGGTTATGGAGTTGGATGAGATTGAATTTTGTGACGGTCAGATCGACTTAGAGATATACCACGGTCGCTTGCCCCTATACAAATTGATTATTGTTGCTATCATCTCAGGCCTTATAGTACTTGATCAATGGGGCCGATACTTTAGTCTAGGATGGGGACTAGTATGGGATCAGATGGTTCATCACAGGGAGTGCTTTGCTTGGGGACCGGTATTACTGGCGTCCCTCTATAGGGATCTTCATGATTTTTCTTATTTGGACAGCAGGTCCATCGGGGCTGGAGGTACCTTACTGCACATCTGGGCATCGGAGAGGATCCTAGTGCTTCACCTAGATATCACACCAGTTCTCTTAGAGACAGATGATCCCCTTATTTTGCAGTATGGTGGGGAAATGATGCACTTTTCTTTCACTAGCGTGGGTGGTATTCTGCACTGGTGGCGAGTTCTCAATGAGATGAGAGAGTTCATATGGAGATCGTGGATGGGTGTTGGTTCGTGGTGAGATGATGATCAACAACTCTTCTTCACCTAGCAGGACAGGTTGATGTAGGGCCGAGAGCACACCATGATTGAGAGGTATCCTCCAGATAGGGTTGCTCATCAATTCAGAGAGGTACAGGACAGTCCTGATGACCAATATGTGGTCATCTTTGCATGTACGGCCAGAGAGTCAGCATGAGGCCAGCCCATCCCAGAATCCAAGGTGATGTACTCATTTAGGCAGTTAGTTGCTTGACCATGGCCATATGATTAGGTGTCGGTAGATGCGGGGGTCACTCCAACTTATAGGTCATGGTTCAGACCTCTACTCAGATTGATAGTTCCAAGCGCGATTGTACCACGATGCAGACGCAGGGGTCAGACAATTGGTAGAGGGTGGGGCAGACAATGAGGTGGGCCACCTCATCATTAGACACCTCCTAGGGACATGGCACAATAGTCACCTCCCTAATTAGGGGAACAAGATGGTTAGCCGAGGGTAGATCCTCAACAGTAGCCAGTACAAAAACTAGCAGGACAGCCAGTGGGATAACCCGATCACCAAGATGTGTTGATTCAACAGCTACAAGGGTAGGTACAGGCTCTGACTGTAGAGAGAGACCAAGCATGATCTAAGAGGGATCAGGAGATAGGTCAGTGGAGATAGTTAGAGAGTGCAACGTCCTCATCTCGAGGCCGATCAGTCGATATTCGTGATTACAGAGAGGCCATCAAAGAGTCTGAGTACTATCGATAACATTATTGATAGGTAGTACCATCAGGTAGCAAAGTGCTAGAATTTTCCTTGTAGATAGGGAGGTGACCAACAGAGGCCCATGGTCAGAGATAGGATGGGGAGGGTAGCAGCTAGTAGGGCCCAACCCCTCCTGATCACAAGACAGTTTGCTTCATTTTTGATATACGGGCTGAAGTTTTTTTGCCTTATTGTATTATGTATTCGATGTACATCTGATCTGATTTGTATTATAAAAATATTTTTTTGATGGTATATATGTGATGATTCACCCTTTTATGATATGTATGATATGCGGATGTATAATATGAAAATGTATGATGCTATGAGATGTTTCTATTCTTATGCTTATGAGATGTGATGTATTTGATGGATGCATTTCTTTTTGTATATTTTTTGTGTTTTAATGATGTAATGCATATTAATGATGGTAATGGTTACAAATGATAAACGACATAAATGATTATGTATGATGTAATGTTGTGCTTAAGATGTTTAAAATGACAACTTTATATTATTCTTTGTAACTTAAGATAATGATATGATGCCATGTGTTTTAATGTTGATGATCATGTGGATGCAGGGTGAATACATGGGCGATGATTTGATTATTGTTATGATACCATGTTAGTGTGGAAAGAAGGTAGAAGAAATGCATAATTAATGAATTAGTTAGGATGGAGATGGTGATTTGTATTTCTAGGAATTGATATTTTCAAAGGGTCAATTGTGTTATGTTTGATAACACACATAGGTACGATGCATCAAGGTATAAAGGACCAAGATGGCGTGGTACCTAGTGTGATGGACCTTCACTCAAAAATCAGATAGGATTATTCTTCTTCACACTTTAACATACATACTTCATTTGGGATGTAGTTCAGACATTCTAAACATCTCAGACCAAAACACGGAAAAGCAAGCTTTCCTATGTGATCAACAAGATATCGAAAACATCATCTCCATAAACCAAACAAAACATATATGACTAAGTTATTTTACAAGGATATACAACAAGAAAAATAGATAAAAAGATAATGATTGTCGCCCCATTCCTTTCTCTCTAAACCTGTTTTGTTTAGGCATCATCGAAAGGTCCTTGAAATGAGTGCAAAATAAGATAAGTCAAAAAGACCAAAATAAACTAAACAACCAGCTAATGTTCTTCGTACCGCTAGCCAAGGCTAAACTACTGTGGGGTACCTGATGCTTATTTCCATCACGAGAAAGCTTCTCCTAGGACATGTAGTGATCAGGGTTTTAGTGGGATTGATTCAGTGATAAGCTATTGATACTCAGAGTTCACCAGCTTGCTTGCTTACTGACCTAGACGTTCAGGACTTTTGACGATTAGGCATTCACTTTGGAACCTACTAGACTTGCTTCTGACTAACTCACCAAAGGGTGAAGGCGACGATTGCTTTATTATGAGTGATAACAATCACAGATGAAAGCGAGATGAAATGGATTCACCATTTTGGTTTTTTCAAATGTTTTCAGGCTATTTTTGGTATTTTAACATTTTTCAATGTTTTTGGTATTTCCAAGATTTATGAATAGGCTAACTTAAAGACCTATCCTAGGGGTCTTGAGAGCTGATCCATATATTATCCTTTCCTACATTATACATGCAGAGACCACGTAGTTTGACTGATGACAAACTGACTTGATGACAAGATGGACAAATGGATTGCCCCTTTTATTGCTCAAAAGACTAACTTAAGATACATACTAGATGGGCAAACGGATTGCTGATGCAACGGACGCGTAAGGACTGACCCTAATTGTCTCATGGGATGATCAAGGATCAAACTTTCCTATGTTAAATCTCAAAGATGACATAGTTCGACAAGGTGAAAAAACTAACAAGACTTAATGATGAATTTTTTGAAGATTTTTTTTTTTGATATTTTCACATGTTTTTGGATTTTTAATGATTTTGGATGTTTCTGGATTTTTGATGAATTTGAAGAAGATCACGAGAATATACATGAATCTGATTTGATGTATGTGGGGACATTCCCCCAGTGTGGTGTGATAGACTACTTTGATGAAGGTAGGACAAACTGACCTTAGGAATACGCCAAGTAGTACCATGGTGGAATATGATATGGACACCAGCTCAGGCTATGGTATGGATGCGAGCAGATGAATGGATGGATGGTTTATACAGATGTGATGGAATGAGTGAGTCATGCAGATCTTGGTAGATGGGGGGTGCTTTATTTACACTTGGCACCTGTTATCCAAGTTTTCACCAAGGTACTTGTCCAAAGCGCCACCAAAGTGCTTTTCACTAGAGGACAAATTTTTTCTCTTTACTATTTTCAATCCTTTTTCTGATTTTTTTGGATTTTTGAATTTTTTGATTTTTTGGTTGTTGCCAAGATGCCTATTTGCCAGGTTTTCATCAGGGTAACCATTTTTTCAGGACTTTTTCCAATTGTTTTTGTATTTTTTGGTTCCATACCTTGCAAGTTCTAAGGCATAAAACTTTTTGAGGTGAGAGCTATTCATGGGCTCCTATAGAGGCTCGACTTTTGATAATGACAACTAATATGCTCCTGATTTATAGCTTGTGGTGATGATGAAGGGTCCCAACTAGTTATCCTCAAAATTTCCTTTGTATCCAGGTTTAGCACATTCTTTTGGTTTTCTTTCAACACAAGGTCACCAACTTGGAAAGTGTGTTGCCTGATCTTCTTGTTGTACCTCTATTTCAGGCGATTTTGGTACACCTATAGATGATTTAGGGCATCCATGCATCATTCATCTAGTAACTCCATCTCATTCAGTCTTGCAACCCTATATTCCTCATCTTTGATGAGGTTTTGGAAAGATATCTTGAGTGACAAAAGCTCGATCTCGATGGGGAGTATGGCTTCTGATCCGTAGACCAAGGAGAATGGTGTGGTGCTTGTTGGCATATGGATGCTGGTGCGGTTGGCCCATAAGGTGGGATTTAGCTATAGGTCCCAATCATGATCGGAGTGATTGACTATTTTCTTAAGTATTTTCAAGATGGTTTTATTCATAGCTTCTGCTTGGCTATTGCCTTGTGGATAGTATGGGGTGGAAAAGTGGTGTTGGTTTTTGAATTTTTCACACAAATCACAAACATCCTGATATTTGAAGGGTGTCCCATTATCATAGATAATGGATTGGGGAACACTGTATCGACAAATGAGGTAGTTCAAGATGAACTTGGATATTTGTTTTCCCGTGATGTAGGTCATGGGAATTGCTTCGACCCACTTTGTAAAATATTCAGTGGCAGTGATAATGAACTTGTGGCCATTGGATGAGGTAGGTGAGATTTTACCAATGAGATCAAGCCCCCACTATGAAAAGGGCCAAGGTGTAGCAATGGGATGCATTTCTTGAGCTGGTGCATGAATAAGGTCTCCATGTTGTTGGCATTGCAGGAATCTTTTGACAAAGTCGTGTGCCTCTTTGTCCATGGTTGGCCAATAGTACCCGATTATCAACAACTTCTTATCCAAAGTCATACCACTTGAGTGCGAACCGCACGTGCCATTGTGTACCTCAGTTAGAGCAGTCGTGGCCTCCTCATGTTTTAAACAACGTAACAAGGTTCCATCGATACTTCTATGGAAGAGGGTCTCTCCAAGGATGATGAATCGTAAGGCCCTTTTGACAAAGGTTCGCTTTAGGTTCGGGGTGATGGCAGTTGGGAGGATTCCAAATCTTAGGTAGGTGTATAAGTCATGGTACCAAATATTACCAGGACCAATGAGTTCACACACATATTCTGACTCTAGTACCTCGAACGTGGGTACGAGAAGTTGTTCTATGAGGAATTCATATTTCGAGACATTGCAAGGAATGTCTTGCAAGGATCCAATTGTTGCCATTGTGTTGACTGCTATATTGTTTGTCCTTGGTATCTATTCAAAGGTGATGTCGATGAATGTTTCCTTGAGGCTTTCTACCACCTTTTTGTATGGTGAGAGCTTATCATCCTTAGTTTGGTATTCACCGTTGACTTGGTTGATGATAATTTGTGAGTCCCCATAGACCTTTAATGCCATGATTTTCCACTGTGCCATAATCTTGAGGCCTATGGTTAAAGCCTCGTATTCTACAATATTGTTGGTACAAGGGAATGCCAGTTTATATGATCTATGTATATAGTCTCCTTGCGGGGTGATGAAGAACACACCGGCTCCTGATCCATACTGTGTGTGGGAACCATTGAAGTAAAATTTCCAGTGGTCGGCTGCACCGAGGTTGAAAAGGGACTCATCTGGGAATTCTGATACGAGCGGGTTGTCTGTGTAGAGGGGAGATTCTGCTAGCTGGTCTAGAATGACTTGTCCCTTTATGGATTTTCATTCTACATACTCAATATCATGCTCAGACAATATCATTACCCATTTAGCCATTCTGCCTGTGAGCATTGCTTTTGACAATAGATATTTCATGGGGTCTATATTGGCAATCAACTTGATTTGATGAGCTAGCATGTAGTGTTTGAATTTCTGGGCTGCAAATACCAGTGCCAGGAAAGCCTTTTCTATTGATGTGTAATTGAGCTTGTGCCCCACCATTGTTTAGCTGATATAGTAGATGGCCCACTCGGTTCCCTTTTCATCATGTTAGGCTAAAAGGGCACCGAGGGGGGTTGTTGTTGCTGAGATGTATAGAATTAATGGCCTCCCAAAAATTGGTGGCATCAACACAGATGATGTAAGTAGATATTCTTTTATTTTATTGAATGCTTCCTCACATTTGTCATCCCATCTAAATGCTACTCCTTTGTGGAGCAGGTGTGAATAGGCAATCTTCTTATTTGCTAGTTGTGCTATGAATCTTTGAATGGACTGGAGTCTACCTTACAATCCTCTGAGTTGCTTTAACATTATTGGCACTTCCATTTCAAGGATTTCTTTTACCTTTATAGGGTCCACCTCTATCCCTCTCATCTAAACTATGTATCCTAGTAGCTTTCCTAATTGTACCCCAAAGACACACTTCTTTGGGTTGAGTCTGACCTTGTATTGTTCTATTCTATCAAAGATTGCACTTAGAGTTGCTATGTGATCCTACCTTTTCTTTGATTTAGCCAATATGTCATCCACATAATCTTTGACTATTTTATGGATCATGTCATGGAAGATCAACATCATGGCTCTTTGGTATGTACCTCCTACATTTTTCAACCCAAACGACATCACATTCTAGTAGTAGGTGCCCCAAGGACATGTAAAGGTTGTCTTATGTTGGTCTTCCTTTGCTATCATTATCTGATTGTACCCCAATGAACTACTATTTCAAGATCCAGACCTGGCATGTCAACATAGGTCCATGCAAAATTTACCTTTCTTTCTTTTAGGAATGTTGCCAACAGTTCCTATTCTTTTGTTTGAAGTGTTTGAGCATAGAATATGATTTGCAACTCTGTTTCTATTCCCAACTTGATAGGGTTGCACTGCTCTACCAATATTACTGATTTATCTTGATGTAGAGTAGTAGGGGGAGATTGAATCCTTCATCCTCCGATACCTCAGAGAGGTTTTCACCATTGGATGTGTCCTTTATTTTTACCTTTTTATGGTTAGAGAGTGTCACAGTGTGGTTTTCACTCAATAACCCTGAGCTTATTATCGATATTTTTATTTTGCGACTGAAGGACTCAATCGTCTCCCCATAGTATGCCTATGTGTCTAGTGTGATTTTGAATCCAACCTTGTGATCATCGTATAGAACTATGTCCCTTAGTCCCATGAATTCTGAGAGAGCCTCATCATTTTTGAATGAGTCAAGAATTGGTGGTCCTCATTGATCGTGATCGATGAGTTAGGGGTGTACTAAGGTGATTTGGTGGGTTTGTTGGTTTGACTCAGTTGTGGAGGCATTAATCATTAATAGGGTGGAATATTTGAAAAGCCTAGGGAGACCTACTATGGTATCATCATCGTCACTACTAGAACAAACATCAGTGACGTCAAAGGTGTAATTATCGAGTGGGATACCTAAGCAAATAGGTGGTCTAGGAGTGGTTGTTGTTACCTGAGGAGAGGACCTGACTACTCTTCTGGGAGTACCTCTACCACGTACGATTATACTCAGAGGAGTATAGCCAAGACCAAGGTTCCACATTCTTCTTTCTACAATGATGGGCTCCAGCCATCCATCACTCTTTCTTCCAAGGCTTTCATTCTTGTTATAGCCCATACCAAACATCATTTTCAACCCTCTATTAGTTTCCTCCATGGGTAGGGTGGAAGTGGGTCTTTCATCTTGGTATAGTGTGTTCGATATGTCCTCTTCATCCATAGTCTCCCAATTGAGATCCCCCTAATGGTGGAATCCAGAGGGTTCTACTCTAATAGTGTGGACAAGTGTTTGAATTGGCTAGGGTTATCCATGCAACCTAGGAGATTGTGGTAACCCTCCTACAAAAAATGCATTTCTTTTCAATCTTTAATCACCACATCCATTGTCCTGGATCATGTTTTTAATCTGAGATATGTCAGGGATAGCGGGTACCTCTATCACAAAAGTGGAAGCAAGATTAGCTGGGTCTATGTATGAAGTAGATGATCCTTTGTCATTTTTTGGTACTTGAGGGATCTTATAAAACTTCGCTTCCAAGTTTTTGCAGTAAGCGAAGGGTTTGGGATCCCCATATATAGTGACCTCCTCATTCTGATATGAGAACTTGATGCATTGGTGATAGGTTGAAGCCACTTCCTTCATTCCATGTATCCACAGGTGTCCCAGGAGGATGTTGTATGGTAGGTCGACGTCGAGGACCTGACAGGTGGTTTCCATAGTTTTCGGCCCTACTTGGATGGGGATTTTGATAGTGCCCTAAAACACTCTTTCTTGGTCATCATACGCCCTTATTGTGATTCTTTTGTTCTTATTGATGGAATCCTCGATGAATCCCAATTTCTTTATGAGTTTTAGAGAATGAATATTAAGGCCTGCACCTCCATCTACCATGACTCATTTGACTTTATTTTTGTGGATTAGTACTTGGAGGTGGAGTGCGCAGTTATGAGATGGCTGTGGAGGGAAATCTTGATCCAAAAATGTAATGAGATTTGGGGTAATGATGTTACCCACCATAGCCTAAAATTGCTTAGTGTTGAGGGTGGTGGCAATAGTAGACGCAACTAGTGCTTCATCAAGGATCTTCCTTTGGGTGGCATAGATTTTCAATAGTTCCATGATGGAGATTTAGATGGGTGTTCTTTTCAGCTAGTCAATGACATTGTAATCATAGGGGATGGCCTTTGTATTATAAATGGAGGTCTTAGCAGGTGCCCCAGTGATGGTAACCTTTCTACCTCGTGTGGTGACTCCACAGTCATTGTTGGCTTTGTTAGTATTTATGACGGTGACCATTTCGTCGATGCATCCAACTATCTCCTCATATACTAGATTAGCACTAGCATACTTTTGCTTGCCCTTATTATTCCCTTGATTATTTCCTTGATTGTTCTCTTGGTTATGGTTCAACATTGGATTCATGTATATTTTCAAGTCTTGGTTTTCAGCTAGCTACTCGATGTTGATGACCTTATCCTCAATGAGGTCTTAGATGATGTTTTTGAGTCTCACCCAATTGTCGGTGGTGTGTCCTTTGACTTTGTGAAAGTCACAAAGGAGGTTCTCATTATACCATGGCAGCTTGGTCATGGGTTCCGTGTGCTGCTTAGAGTTAGAGATTTTGATTAGATTCTCTTTGACCAGCTTCTTCATTATGGACTCAATTGATTCACCAAGAGTTGTGAACTTCCTCTTGGGGGGATACTTGTTGCGGGGAGGTGGTCCTCCTTGATTACCCAAATTGTTGATTTGATTGGTTGAAGATGGTTGTTGTTATGCTACTATCGCATTAGTCTACACATTGTTGTGATTATTATTTTGTCCTTGATGATGGTTTTGGGTATTCTGCTTAGGGTCACTGATGACCACTTTAGCATCGATCGCCGTCGTTCGTGATATTTTTATTCCTCAACCATGTTCGAGGTTTATCATTGTAGTTGTTAGATAGGCGGTTATCTTGCGGTGGACTGAATGTTGGTGCTCCTCCTTGCGTAGTAAGGGCTCTTTCAATGTTGAGTGCCTTTGGGATCAGTTGATCATAAGATGTGATGCACTGCATTTTTAAGTAAACGCCAATTTTTCATCTAGATTGGCTATGACGGTGCAAACTTGTTATTCTTCTGGCATGGTCCACTTGCTTTGATTGGCCTTGGATCACCATCTTTGCAAGAAGGACACAAATAGCTCCCCTTTTCTTTGTTTGAGTGCAGATAGTTCTTCCAAACTAATTAGGCTATGAGGGAAGAGTCGCATTAGGTACGTGTCATCATATGTGACCTCCATGGAGTGCACTTGAAATTCCCTGACGTGGTTTTCAGGGTTACCCGTTCCATTGTACTTGTCAAATTTGGGGATCTCGAATCCCTTTGGGAACAGTATCATGGTGAGGCTTCTATTGAAAGGATAAAGGCATAAGTTCCCCAGTGTCCTTGTGGTTTTTCCTACTTGTAAGTCCAACACTTGTGGTGAAAGCAGTTTTATTTGTGTTGCAACATTTTTTCTTGGATCAGGAGGTGGGATGAATGAGTTGGGAGGTGTTCGAGGTGTTTGATGGGTGGGGAGAGTACTAGTGGGCATTTGCTACAAGCTTTGTTGTGTGTTCAAAGCCTGATGGTATGCTTGCATTTGTGTCAATAAGGCTTTTTGTTAATCTTGTTGCTGTTGTTCCAACAATGCTTGTTGTTGGTCCATCTGTTGTTCTTCCCATGAAGATTGTTGTTGATCAATCTGTTGTTGTGCTAGTAAAGATTTTTGTTGGTCTAGTTGTAGTTGAAATTCTTCCAGGGCTTGTTGGTAGGCTAGTAGGTGGATCACTTGCAATTGCGCTTGGTACTATGCTTGTGCTTATTGTTGGGCCTGAGCTTGGGCATGTGCTAGAGCTTGGGCTTGAGCTTGAGCTTGGGCTTGAGCTTGGGCTTGCACTTGGGCTTGGGCTTGAGCTTGGGCTTGGGCTTGAGCTTGCTGCTTTTTCTGGAGTACTCTTTGTTGGTTGGCCTTTTGAAGGGTTTGCATTAGCGTGGTGAATGATTTTTTCATATTGGCTTTTGGTGGGATTGGTGGTGATTGGAATTTGAGTTGTTAGAGGGGTGGTTGAGATGATTGGTCCTTGAGATGGTATACTTTGGGATATTTGAGGACCAATTATGGTGGTGGTTTGTATGGTTTCCCCTTGTTGTTGTGATGATGTGGGCAAGAAGAGGGAATTGGGCATGATGTTTAAATTGCTAGGTTCCAAGAAACCATCGATGTTGAGAGGAGGAAACCCAATCCAAGAGGTGATGTGGTTGTAAATGAAAATGGGGGAAGGGATGGAATGTTACCTTGGAAAAAAGGATTTGCAACGTCAATTGTTTCAAACAAGCTTCCTTCTTCAAGTGGTAGAGAAGTTTGTATGTTTGATTAACAGGCTGGTGTTGCACGGACTGAAGATGAGCCAACATGGCTATGGAAGGTGAGTGGGACATATGGGTGGGATGGATTTTCTAGAACATACGTAACTGGCATGGTGGTGATGGTTGCTTCTTTGTTAGCGATAAGGCGATGCCTTTGCAATTCTTGAAACATGGCACTCCCTTTGTTTATATTTGGTGTGATGGTCGAGGTGGTGGAAGGTATTTCTTGATTGACATTTGACATTGGGGATGTACTTGGAATAGGCACATCTGTACTAGTGCTTATGTCAAGGATGGGGGGGAACTGGACCCCTCCTCCCACCAGCGTATTTAGGTACTTGAACATAGCACTGACAATTTTGTGGTTCTCTGGATTTTGAACCAGCTTCATGATTTCAGATTGTGTCATCACCATGTCTTCGTTCGTGCTGTCCTCTTAAGGATTTTGTGATGATAAGGGAGAGTTGCTTGGGGGATTGCATAATCCCACTAGGTTCACTTTGGAGTTTAACTGACTCGTGTCCACAGAAGTTGATATTTCTCTGGTATTCTCCATGTTCTTCTTGTATTGAGATCTTTTTTGGACCATAAAAAATAGGGATTTGTTCGATCCTAACCTTTTAGGCCCAAAAGAGAAAAACTAGGGAAGCTAAAAGATCAAAGATGGTGGTAATGGTGATGGGCCAAATGGATGGGATGAGTGAGTGAAAAGCTTTTTGAAGAAATTTTGAAGGTAAATGCTAAACTTGTAAGGACTTTTAGATTGATTGATATAATTTGACTAGATGCATTAAGTCAAACAAGATTATTGTGAAGTTGTATTCCATAGGAAGTTGTGTTATCCTAGGGGAACTTACACAAATGGATGAATTGGCTAAGTGTGTTAAGCCAATGTAATTGTGAACTAATAGACTTTAGGAAGTTGCATTATCCTAAAGAATTTTATTTTCCAATTGTTGTGACTATTTTGGCTAGGTGTGTTAAGGCAAGATAGGGTGATGTTGATTTAGCCCTCTAAGTTTAGCATGATGATTTTTTCTAGAGTTTCACAAAAGGTTTGATGATGAAATGACATTTGGTTGATGGAGGAACAAATGAGATTGACAAATTTGATCTTGAACCTTATCCTAGACATGACTCTCTCTACAAAACCTCGGTATTGAAGAACATGCTAGACTTCCTATGGGAAAAAAGAAAACCTTTCAAAAAGTTTGAGATTTTGTTAGCAATAAAATGCATACAATGCTGGATTATTCCTTGAGGCCTTTTTGTAAAAGTTGTATACAAGTATTTCCCTTACTTCTAGGAGCATCTCAAGGTGTTGCTCATGGAATTTTAGAGTAATTTTCTTGATCTTTGGTTTTGGGATTTTGATCTTGCAGGGAATCATTGGAAACAACACACATGAAGTTCAATTTGTCTCTTTATCTTGGTTTAATGAAATTATTTTTATCCAGGACACTTTGCTTGCTTAGGTTTCAAACTATATGTCTAGTGTCCCACTTTCTTTCTCATTCCACAAGGTCTTTTGTGTGGAAATCAAGGAAAATAGGGAAAAATTTCCTTATGTTTATCCTTGTTGAAAACAAATGACGGTAGAATTTGTGCACTGAGAAACCTCTAGGAATATGATCCCTAGGGAAAGCAAGAGTTCCCAAATTCGTCAATAGTATTTGTTTCTGACAAGGGGTTTGAAATTTGAAGGTCTTGTGAATGTTTATTTTCAAATGTTTTCAAGATCAAGCAATGTATTCCTTTTCTTCCAAGCACTTTTACACTCCTAGGATGATGAGGCAATATCTTGTTGGGTTCCCACTTGGATAAATCCAATTGCGCATATCTTGTGTGAATGGCTAAATGCTTGACCACGCTGGCTCCCCTCCATGAAACTCACTTATTCGGGTTAGCCAAGCATTAGTACCCATGAATCTCCCATGGCATACTTTCCATTTCCACAACAATACCGCATGTGTAACGTGGGGCGGCTTACAAGGACATAACCTTTTGCACCAACAAAATAGACGAGGTTTTGGCCTTTTTCTAAACAAAGGGTTCTAATGTGGGCATTCCGTTCCTGAGGGATTATCCAACATTGGCGAGAGTCCATTGTTGTCCATCTTGTCGGAATAATCCTCATGATTCTTGAACTTTCCTCAAGAACCCACACTTATATACCGGTTGGAAGTCGCTTGGCTTTAGCGTGTTCCCGGTTGGGTTGTTCCCTTGGGTGATTAATTTTTCCCACAAGGTAGGCCCTCTAAGATAAACAATAGCGAACAAAAATATTTGTAGTTTGATCAACTTTTTTTAAAAACAAAAGGAGAACACTCGCATGTTTTATTCAATTTTAAAATGACCAAATTGAAATGTGGAGGCAATCTTTTTAACAACCTAATATCACCAAAATGTTTTTGATTCTCAAGATCGCAATGAAGCGTGAGAGAAGTGCATAAACATTTTGAATGATATTAAGTTGTAAAAAATATTGCAAAACATGGAAAAAAATTGTTCATTTTAAACCTCAAAGCAATGATGGCTTCTTTTTAAGAACCAAATGAAGTGTGAGTTTGCCTTGTTCAATTGTTACCTTTTAAACAAAATCTATTGTGTTTTCCTAAAGTTCTTTTTAGCCCCTTGGCAGCTTTTGATTGTTACTTTTAGAGCCCAAAGAAAAATTAGTGTCCTAAAATCAGAGAACTTATCAAATCCTTTATAGAGTGTTAAAAAACACTTTGTACAAAATAAGCATGTGTAGACATGCAAAAATAACATCATGCATCCAATTCTACTATTAATCAATTAAAGCAATTTATTGATTAAATCCTAAGGTTCATCAGGCTTAATTAAATAAAATTATTTAATTAAGTTCCTAAAGTTCTTCTTATTTGATTTAATAAATCAAACTGATTTAAAATCAAATATCAAATCCCTAAAAATCCCCAAGTTAATTAATCTAAATTAATTAACTTCTAATCATAATTACCATTCTCTAGCTTTTGACTCAACTAGAGTCAAATCTAAACTCTCAACTAACCCACCCACTTGCACCAATAAATCATTTATTTGATTTATTATTTCCTCTAATTACATTCAAAATGGCATCAAAATGGAATATTCCTCCAATTTGAATCTTCCACCCAAAAGGGACTTGTCCCTTCCAACAAGGTTTTAAATGCTATTTGCACAAGTCAAACATGGCATTTATTGCACCTTTCATCCCCCCTAAACATGTCATTTCATCCAAATTTGAATTTCAAATTGGCACATTGGCCAAGACTTGCACATTCCTCACCCTCTCACACTTTTACAAGTGGCATCTTGTCATTGGCTCATGAATGATCCCACATTCATCCAAATCTATCACTCTTCCTAATCTTGAATCTATAAAATGCAAAGCATTTCAACACAAATCATCTACAACACAAAATCTGAGAACAACACATTCTCATGCAAGGTCATTCTCTTCACTTGAGAATCAATCTTGTTCTTCATCATCTACAGTCTACAATTTGAGCACTATCATTTTAGGCAACTTGAGATCACTTAGCATATCATTGTCTATCATCTTCATTCAAGCTTATCAAGGGTTGGGAGAGGGCATCCTTTCTACAACATAAGGAGAACCAATCCAATATGGGATAGATTTGTATTTAGGTTTTATATGCTTCCTTTGGTTTTGTCTCATGTAGCATATTTAACTTGATGCAATATCTCATAAGGATGTGTATTTCTATTATATTGTTTTTATCATGTTGACTAACCAATTTGCAGATTTAGCTTCCACAAAATGGTGCTAGAAGGAGGGCTTCCATTTGTATCAATTTCATTTGTTTCATTTGAAAGAATATACTAATGTGTTTCTATTGTTGTCTCATAGTTAATAGACATAGATTTCTTGATTTATCTCTGTATTCCAATACATAGTTGATCTTTGTGCATTTCTTGAGATACATTTGGCACCCATCATGTGTTCAAATGGAATAAATCCACGACCTTTTGATTTTTGTTTTACTCTATTTAGCCTATGTTTAGTACTGTTTTGTACTCTCTTTTTTTGTGGTCTTTACACAGAGGTGATAAGGCTTTTTATATTCCAAGATTAGGCTCTTTACTTGCTCACAAATCCAAAGGTAAGGTTTATTCTGACAAGATTTTTTGGTTGAATATTATTTGATGCCTGATTTTCCCAGAAGAGATGCAACTGGCATCTTGTTGTCACACATAATTTCTTTGAGATTGCAAACTTTTGGAATGCTTTTAATCCATCCTACTTTTGAAATATAAGCATTAATCTGCTTATGTACTTTTTTTTTATGACATTGTTATTCCTTTCACATACTAATCCATTTGAAGTGTTAACATTGGGATTCACATCCTTTCTTGGCCTGTTTCATATCCTTATTATTAAACAAGCAGCTTTCTTAAAATTCACAGCTCTCCATGAGACCGCACTACTCTGAGAGATTGTGTTAAATAGTCCACGTGCCTTTTACATGCCATTTTGAGTGATTTTGCCCAACAGTTTGCATGCCTTTGCTTCATGGTATTACTGTTGTTGCCACTATTATTATTTCAGACAACAGCTGAATGCCATTATAGATGGAAACCGATCTGATTTCAATAGAATCTTAGAAGTTGAACACCACTTAGACATTGTTAATCTCTTTTTAGGCGCAGCTTATATGATTACCATGTTGGAAGACAATTCATTCACCTACCATCCGAGCTGCTATCGACCTTTAAATTTTGTAGACCCAACAACACTCCACCCAGTCATCATACATATATCCTGCAAATGTATCCATAGCCAGAGGAAAGAATGAGCTATAGTTACCAAAAAACAAACAAAAACAAAAAAAATAAAAATAAATCAAAAGCATCTGAATTGCTACGGTTATTTACAAACATGCAATAGCGTTGCCAGGAAAGAAATCAATTGTCTACCACCTATGTTTCTGTCTCTAGATCTTTGAGTTATGTCTATATGTGCATATATATATTTTTTTGTTGTTGCAGAATGCGGATTTACACCAGCCAATGCTGTTGCTTGAGATTTTCTTATCCCTTTTCAACGAATCAATTTTGTGCACTTCCTACAAATATTGCATTCCTTGCGACCATGTTTCCTAGGAAGTATGTTGTAAACACATTTAAAAGGCTTTGATATCATTTCTGCTAATCTGTATTTGCTTCAAAGCTTCTAATGACTCCACCATCCTTTGAACGAAGTCTCGTAGTCTACCAAGCTTTACATACAGAACACTAAAATGATGCTTCTTCTCTTGTTCCACGTAGTTTCCTCTAAAAATAGATATTGTCACCCATGAAATCTCATTGAGTCACTTTTTTCTTCCACTAGAACGCAATTATCGGTGAAACAACTAGCTATAGAAAGCTAAATATTTTGAAATGCTAAATATTGACAAAATTTTGAAAACTGTCCTTCCTCTCGATATTTGTAGCTGCATGCTGTATAGTTTTTCAGATGCATCTCACTTGTTTGCATTTTTTTAGGTGCTTGGAGTAGTACGAGGCATCATGAATGTTCACATGGTAGTTTATTCTAGACCAGAGATTAGACTATGAAATTCACACGTCAACAGTCTAATCTGGACTAAAAATATAGACTGTGAAGGTCACATGTACATACTGCAAGTTGAGAGGCTTCAACTTGCGCCTCCAATTCCCTACCAAGCACATGGCTCGAGGCACATGCTACCTGTTAGATCTTTATAGCTTTGAGTATAAACAGTCTATCCCATTGCCATTAATTGCCAAGTGTGGTCGATGGCCCTTCATTCTTATGTTACTTTGAAATTGGTGAAAAATGAAAAGATCCAAAGCTACAGTCTAATCGATACAAGATAGGTCACAAGTAGAATAAAATATTGATGTGGGATAACTTGATTGCATCCATATTAATGCGTTGTTTGTCAATCACTAGTGCAATCAATTTACTATCTACCATTTGATGTCTTTCTTAACATTGATATTGTTGTTCGTGATTAATTGATGTTGATATACTGTGTGAGCATTGAATGTCAATAGGGCTGCCTTGTCTTTGAATTTATAACTCCTTTGTCCAAGTTATGAGATTTGAATATAAGTTGACTATGCATAGGAATGATTAGAGTACTAACAATGCATAATTCTTTTAGAAGGGAACAATGATTTTTAAGGCGAATCATAAAGTAGGTTCAAATATATTGTGAATGACTATGTTTGCAAATTGAAAATGGATTTGTAGGAGTTTATATTCTATATTGATTTTGCAGTGAATATCAAGCACAAATGTTTGATCTTGAAAACCTTGCAGGATGGGTGTAAATTTTGTTTTTATATAACATTCTCCATTGACTCCTTGAAATTAATCTAATAGGCGAATTATTTTTTTAATGTTTGCAGGTTGACCTCAAGATTGAAAGTGAAGGTTGACTTCAAAATCGAGCAAAAATGAAGGCAAATAGAGTGGACTTGGAGGTTTTCATGCAATCAAGACTTAAAAAAAAGCATTTTTTAATGCTTGTTTTAAATCTTAGAGCTTCCATTTATTACCCTTTTTTTCTGTTTTAAACCAAATCACCTTTCAATTTTGAATTTAAAATTAATCAGTGATTGATTGTCTTTTTCAAATTGGGATAAAATTGAACCTTAGAAACACTTACTAGAATTTCAATTTGGACTTAAAACTGAACAAGGCAGAACTTCACACTTCTTTTGGTGCTTTTAAAATGAACTCATCACTACTTTGAGGTATAAAATGAACAAGTGTCTTTCATGTTTTGCAATATTTTTCACAAATTAATATCATTTAAAATGCGTATGCACTTCTCTCGCGCTTCACAGTGATCTTGAGAATCAAAAGCACTTTGGTGTTATTAATTTGTCAGAAATATTGCCTCCACATTTTGATTTGGGAACTTAAAATTGAACAAAACATGCGAGTGTGAGCACAACATATTGCGGAGGTTTTCCCCTTTGTTTTTCAACGAAGGTTGTGTGAATGATGAGAAATGTTAGCTTGCTTTTGTTTATCTTAAAGGGCCTGCCTTGTGGGAAAAAGTACTCACCCAAGGGAATGACCCAACCAGGAACACGCTAAAGCCAAGTGACTTCCACCCTGGATATAAGTGTGGATATTGGAAAAAAGGCCAATATCACGAGGATTATTCCGATGAGATGGACAGCAATGGACTCACCGATGTTGGATAATCCCCCATGAACAGAATGCCTGAATTAGAACCTTTTGTTTAGAAAAAGGCCAAAACCTTATCTATCTTGTTGGTGCAAAAGGTCGTGTCCTTTGAAGCCGCCCCACATTATACATGCGGTCTTGTTGTGGAAATGGAAAGTATTCCATGGGAGATTGATGGGTACTAATGCTTGGCTGACTCAAATTAGTGAATGTTGTGGAGGGGAGCCAGTGTGGTCAAGCATTTAGCCATTCGCACAAAATATGTGCAGTTGGATTTATCCAAGTGGGAACCCAACAAGATATTGCCTCATCATCCTAAGGTTGTAAAAAGTGTTTGGAAGTAAAATATACATTGCTTGGTTCTCAAAACGATTGAAAAACAGACATTCACAAGAGCCTAAAATTTCAAACCCCTTTTAAGAAACAAATACCTTTGATGAATTGAAGCACTCTTGCTTTCCCTAGGGATCATATCCTTAGAGGTTTCTAAGTGCTTGAATTCTATCATCATTTATTTTCAATAAGGTTAAATGTAGGAGACTTTTGCCCTATTTTCCTTGATATCCACATAATGGACCTTGTGGGATGAAGAAGAAAGCAGGACATTAGACATTCAGTTTGAAAACATAATCAAGCAAGTGATTTTGGTAAAAATAATTCACTAAGCCAAGATAAAAAGAG
The DNA here is from genome assembly GCA_007115665.2 of Sequoiadendron giganteum. Classification (NCBI taxonomy): domain Eukaryota; kingdom Viridiplantae; phylum Streptophyta; class Pinopsida; order Cupressales; family Cupressaceae; genus Sequoiadendron; species Sequoiadendron giganteum. The sequence goes on from CM021107.1 coordinate 138,446,524, forward strand.
AAATTGGATTACACATGTGTTTTCTAACATGATTTCCCACAAGTTCAAAATCCCAAAACCAAAGTTCAAGAAGCTTAGTCTGAAAGCTCGTGAGGAGCGTCTTGAGATCCTGAGTTGAATGAATTTTACTATCAACAGAATCCCAAACTTTTTGAAAGGCTTCCTTTCCTCCCATAGGAAATATAGCGTGTTCTTCAACACCAAGGTCTTGTAAGCAGAAGTGTTATTCTAGGTCAAGTCTAGGATCAAATTCAATCACTTTCATCCATCTCTCCACTATCAAAATCAGTCAAAAATCACCTCACCAACAACTCTTGGAAACTTTGTAAACATCTTTTATGCTAAACTTCTAGGTGAAATCAAATCACTTTGTTTGACTTAACACAACTAGTTAAACCATCATCCTATACACGAGTTTTCTCTAGGATAACACAACTTTCTAGGGTTTATGAGTTCATCTTGTTTGTCTTAACACACCTAGCCAAATTATCAAATCATCACCTCATTTGACTTGACACATTTAGTCAAACTACCATCTTGTAGGAGTTCACTCTTGGAATACACAACTTCCTAGAGTTTTACAATTACATTTATCACTCTTGTTTGACTGAACACATCTAGTCAAACCATCAATCCAATCATGATCAATCAAAGTTCTAAAAGGTTTAGCATTCCCTTCAAAGTTTCTTTAAGAGTTCCATTCATCCATATCACTCATATTCTGTTTATCTCATCCTCGTCATCACTTTGATCCTTCAATTATCCTAGTTCTTTGCTTCTTTGAACCTAAGGTTTTAGACCGATCTAAAGAATTAGAGGTTCATCTCTTACATTCTTGAAAATTGATCTTCATTTTATGGTTCAAACTCAATCTCAACACAAGAAGAACATGGAATATAAACTTGATTCATCCATCATGAGCAATTCAAGTCAACCAAACTATCCAGGTCTCACAATGCCAATTGATTATCAAAACACACATTTGTACAATTCAAGCATGGCATCATTATCCTATCCAAAACTCAAAAGTATAATGAATGTGAGTATGTCGAATCTAAAGTTTGGAACACCTTTCCCAATGATAGATTTAAATCCAAGTCCAAATCTGCAAATCTATCAACCAAATGCTCAATGCATGAGTTTTCCAAACAACATTATCCCACCAAATCCATACATGCCAAATACAAGTTTGTTGAACATGAACATTTCTAGCCCACACTTGGTGAACTTTGGGATAGATATGCTTGCAAATCCCCCTAATGTTGTTCAAAATCCTAGCAATATATTCGCAACTCCATGTATTGATCCAAATTGAGGTAACAACATTCAAAATAAAAATCAAGGCAATATGATTCTCAACCACAAAAATGTTCAAAGTCAACCTATAATGCAAAACATCACACCAAATCCGATTTTTTCGCCGATATCGCAATAGCAGGTGGCAACCATTCAAGCAATTTCAACTATCAACACCATTCCCATTCCACCACCACCACCACCACCACCACCAAAACACAGCACGACCAATTCATTTTCCATCATGTTGCAAGTTGCTCTAGAAGCTTCCCGCAAAAAGGTACCCCAAGACCAACAAGTTGTGCAAGCAACTCAAGTGGCCCAACACCAAGCTCGGCAAGCACAAGCACAATTCCGAGCACTATTGTAAGCAATCCATCAAAAAGTGTATCAACAAGTAGCTCAACAGCAAGCCCAACAACAAGCATTGTTGGCACAACAACGACACGACCAACAACAAGCGTTGTTGGCTCAGCAGCAAACACATGCATTACTCACACAACAAAGCTTGCAATAGATTCCCACTGCAATTTTTGAAAACAGTGATCAAGGTCTATCCATTAATGAGCACACTAAAGATGTTTCCATCTCATTCAATGATCAAATCAAAACACCCCAAAAGCCACTTTCCAATCATGATCAAAACTCACCAACGATGCCCAACAATGATCAAATTCAAGAAATATCAACATCACTTGATCCTATGGTTGAAGACATTGGTAATCTCTCTTCCACACTTGTTGAAAACAATGTTCAAGATCTTGAAGATGCTTCTACCCCATCCAGTGATCAACTCAACATTCATCAAGAGCCACTTTTTAGTGATCTATTTCAAGATGTGTTACAATTATTTGATCCCATTGACATAATCTACTATCCATCGACCAATGATCATATTGAAAATGTCTCTACATTGCCTTATGAGTTAGAGGACATATCTCAAGAATGTATTCCAAAGCATGATCAAAATCTTCCATCAAGGTCTAGCAATGGCCCTTCCAACGAATATATTGACATCCTTTGACTGCATGGTTAAAGATATTGAAGGAATCCCTATCTTAACATTTGATCCAAATCCACTCAAAGTTCAAGAGAATATTGAGCCACTTCCCAATGACAATGTCCAAGAACCCACTATAAGCAATCCATCCTTTGAAATCAACCCATGTCAAGAACTTGATCCAAAACATGTCAAAAGTAATTCCAGAATTAGTCAAGATCAAGAATTCATATATCCAAGATACTACAATGATCTAATGGGCACTCTTTTATCTATACAAGATGTCGCAAATGATGATCATATCCATATAGCACATATTCCTCCATCTACCCACAAGATGCTTTCTTTGGACGAACATGTAGATGATCTTCATTCAAAACAAGAGTCTCATACTCTTGACAACATTACCAAGGAACAAGAGTCTCCTACTCTTAACATTTATACACATGATCAAGATATAGACAAATGCAGAGACATATCAGAAATGGGTCATAAAGAAGGCTTGTACAGAAGTTGCAAATCAAAAAAATCATGTGAAAGCATATCATGAATGAATCATGAGGAGGAATTTTACAAGGACATTGAAGCATCACCACTCCTTGAAGAAGCACTACAATGTGATATTTCACAAGATCAAATTAAAGATATCAATCAGGAAGATCCTATCACTTATAAATTGGGATCACTTACTTTTCTTAGAGGAAGCTATCTTATCAATGAAGAAGTTAGCACCTTTGAAGATCTACAAAAAAGAAGAGAAGGATTAACACCTTGTTTCCAAGGTAAACCATATCCTATTGCAAATAATTTTTTTCAACAGATGAATTATCAAGGAAGAGGATTAGGCCTACATGAATAGGCTATCCTAGAACTAGTGTAGATTATCGGCAATCCTAAGCATCAAGGCCTTGGTTATTCGACAATCAAGGGATCTCAACATATCAGTGATACCTCTACAAAACTAGGGGAAACTTCATCTCGAGCAACCATCAACATAGGGAGCACAAAGGATCCTTATGATGAAACCAATGCTAATACTACAACTCTCCACGTCCTGAATCTTCATCCACCCATCACCCCATCCACAAATTGGGACCAACAACAAAAGAAAGACTTGAATCAAAGCATGCAGAACGTTATCAAAGAAAAAGAAGCAGAGAAGCATAATGGAGAAATCAAATATAGGTGGATACCAAAACGAGCAAAGAAATATTATCCCTATCAAACTCCCTCAGTCAAAGAAACTATGGGGAAAAATCAAAAAGGGAAAAGTATCCGTCAAAAGCAGGCTTCTCAAGCAACATACAAATTATATCGAGTTGTTGGTCTTGATTCCACACACACTTCCGTATCCACCCATTATTGCTCATCTTCCCAAGTTTGGAGAGTCAAATGTTCCAAACTATCAACCAATCCATCTTTTATTCCTAAACATAGACCATCCCTGCCTCCACACATGATATCCAATTCTCACACTGACCATGTGTTGGAAACGACCCTTCATCATAAGGATTCAGAAGGCACTCTATTGTGATGTGCACACAAAGACAGAGTTAACTCCGGTATCAGCAAAACAGATCAGGGATCTCAAAAGCTGCATTCAAGTGCATGTATCTTGGAAAAACAACTTCTTCAAGTAGGATACCGATGGTATGTTATGTCAGAAGCATCAACATCATCACCACCAGGTGGTTCACCATCCGCTTAAAATCTCTCATAAAATACAAAAAAATCAAAAAATATGAAAATGCAAAAAAAAAATTCAAAAAATATAAAAATTCAAAAACAATAGAAAAAGGATTGAAAACAGTAAAGAAAAAAATCGTCCTCTAGCAAAAACCATTTTGATGGCGCTTTGGACAGGTACCATGATGAAAACCTAGCAAACATGCATCATGTGTAGAATCGAGCATCTGCATGTGCGAGTTCAAGAGAAAGCATCTTATCGCATCCATAATAAAGCCAACATTTCGGCCATATCATCCGTTCATACATGAATCATTTATCTAACCCATTATCATCTATCTGCATTATCTTGATAAAATTTTGGTACAGACTTCACACATGTTGATGGTAAACATCTTGGCATGGGTCATTTTCATTGAGCCCATCCTACCCAACGTTATCTAAGCCTTGAAGCATTATCCGAATGAGAATACTCTATTTGAGCACCCTTATCTTGTCACAAGATAATCCTTGGCATTCTTTGCATGCTTACCATACATCTATCCAAGAATCCACCCATGGAATTCCATACATTGCTAGACATTGGGGGTAGATATTTGCATCTTTCTTTGGGAATAAATCTTGATATATATCCTCTAACTTATCTGGTAATCTGAGCATTTGCGAATGTGAAATCAAATTGGTCAAAGCATTTGTGATCCAAAAATCCAAGTCACTAGCCCATTGTATATTTTGATAGGAAAACATTCCTTATCAACCTTCATCTTTTGTTGAAAATCAATCCAAACAGCCAATATCAGTCACATCTAATGTGCATGTCAGCGTCACATCATATCATCAAAGCAATTTTGTTCCAAATCAAGCTTCATCAATCTTGATCAATTGAATCCAATCATCACCTTGTTTGGCTTAACAGACTTAGTCAAACTATCATCTTGTGGACGAGTTTACTCTAGGATAACACAACTTCCTTAGGTTTACAAGTTCTTTATCACCTTGTTTGACTTAACACACTTAGTCAAATTATCATCTTGTGCATGAGTTTGCTCTAGGATAACACAACTTCCTAGAATTTACAAGTGCATTATCATCTTATTTGACTTAACACACTTAGTCAAATTATCCAATCCATCGCCACCTCATTTGACTTGACACACTTAGTCAAACTACCCTTTTGTACGACTTTACTCTAGGATAACACAACTTCCTAGAGTTTACAAGTGCATTATCACTTTTGTTTGACTTAACACACTTAGTCAAACTATCAATCGATCAATCTAATCAATCAAACCTAGCTTGGTTTTCAACAAAATCCCAAAACAAAGCATTGATATCATCATCACAAATCCATATCCAAATCATCAAAATCAATCAAAAATTAAAAAACATTCAAAAATCAACCAAAAATCCAAAAAAATCCAAATCATATCAAAAATCAAAAACATGTCAAAAGTCAAAAAATCAAAAATAGAGTCATCTTGTCAAACTACGTCGTCTCTGAGCTTGAACGTAGGCAAGGTTGATCTTTGATCATCCCCCGAGACAGTTAGGGTTAGTCCTTTAAGCGTCCATCGCATTGGCAATCCATTTGCCCATCTAGTCTGCATCTTAGGCCAGTCCTTTAAGCAATAAAAGGGGCAATCAGTTTGTCCATCTTATCATCAAACCAATTTTTCACCTTGTCGAACTACGTTGTCTCTGAGCTTGAACATAGGAAAGGTTGATCTTTGATCATCCCCCGAGACAGTTAGGGTCAGTCCTTAGGCGTCCTTCGCATTGGCAATCCGTTTTCCCATATATCTTTTCATTAAGTCAAGTTTGTCACCTTGTCGAACTACGTCATCTCTGAGCTTGAACATAGGCAAGGTTGATCTTTGATCATCCCCCAAGACATCTAGGTCAGCCCTTTAGGCGTCTGTCGCATTGGCAATCCGTTTGCCCATCCATCTTTTCATTAAGTCAAATCTATCGTCAGTCGAACTACGTGGTCTTTGCGTATATAACGTAGGCAAGGCTAATCTATAGATCAGCTCCTGAGACCCCTAGGATAGGTCTTTAAGCTAGTTTGTTTGTTGTAAATCTTGAAAATACCAAAAACAACCTCAAAACATTTGATAAAACCAAAATGGTGCATCCATTTCATCTCGCTTTCACTCGTGATCGTATCACACATAATAAAATCAATCATCACTTTCACCCTTTGGTGAGTCATTCAGAAGCAAGTTTATTAGGTTCTAAAGTGAATGCCCAATCATCCAAAGTCTTGGAAGTCTAAGTCAGTAAGCAAGCAAGTTGGTCAATTCAGAGTATCAATAGCTTATCACCCAATCAGTCCCATCAAAACCCTGATCACTACATGTCCTAGGATGAAGCTTTCCTGTGATGGACATAAGCATCAGGTACCCCTCACAGTAGTTTAGCCTTGGCTAGCAGTACAAATAACATTAGCTTGTTTGTTTACTTTATCTTGGTCTTTTTAGACTTATCTTATTTTGCGCTCATTCCAAAGACCTCTCAATGATGCCTAAACAAAAAAGATTTAGAGAGAGGGGAATGGGGCAATGATCATTATCTTTTTATCTATTGTGCTTGTTGGATATTCTTGTAAAATAACTTCATCATGCATACTTTGTTTTGTTTGTAGGAAGGATGTTTTAGGTATCTTGTTGACCACATAAGAAGGCTTGCCTTTTTATGTTTTGGCCCGAGATGTCTGGAATATCTGAACTACATTCTAAATAAGGTTATGTTTGTCAAGTGTGAACAAGAGCACTCCTATCTGATTGTTGAGTCAAAGTCCATCACACTAGGTGCCACGCTATCCTGGTTCTTAATACCTTGATGCATCGCACCTACATGTGTTATCAAACATAAAGAAAGGTATGCTCTTTTCCCATCCTTGGATAAGCAATACATCATCATCATTCATCATCATATCCAATAAAGTCTCGATGACTAATGGACTTATTGGACTTCTACATTCTTCTTGAATTTAAGGGTTGATCCCTCTCATTCTTCTATCCTCTTTCATGCTAACAATGCATCCATCTTGCATCCACATTCTCATTCTACATAATCACATCATCTCATTTTCATAATCATTTAAGTTGTTTAGGATAATATAAATTTGTTATTCTAAGCATCTTCCAAACATTTCGTTTCCATCATCATTATCATCCATACATCCATTTTGAACCTCTTTGTCGCGAGATCAACCTCAAATCAAATATTTTTGCTCAATCTTCAAAGGGGCAATGTACTAATGTACTTATTTCCATTGGGGCATCTAAAAAAACCAAAGAATTTTTTAATTTCGATGTTAGCAACATCATTCTTTGAACCAATGCAATGAGTACATTGCTTCAAAGAGGGGCAAAATGTAGACATGCAAAACTAACATCATGCATCCAATTCTGCTATTAATCAATTAAAGCAATTTATTGATTAAATCCTAAGGTTCATCAGGCTTAATTAAATAAAATTATTTAATTAAGTTCCTAAATTTCTTCTTATTTGATTTAATAAATCAAACTGATTTAAAATCAAATATCAAATCCTTAAAAATCCCTAAGTTAATTAATCTAAATTGATTAACTTCTAATCATAATTACCATTCTCTAGCTTTTGACTCAACTAGAGTCAAATCTAAACTCTCAACTAACCCACCCACTTGCACCAATAAATCATTTATTTGATTTATTATTTCCTCTAATTACATTCAAAATGGCATCAAAATGGAATATTCTTCCAATTTGAATCTTCCCCCAAAAGGGACTTGTCCCTTCCAACAAGGTTTTAAATGCTATTTGCACAAGTCAAACATGGCATTTATTGCACCTTTCATCCCCCCTAAACATGTCATTTCATCCAAATTTGAATTTCAAATTGGCACATTGGCCAAGAATTGCACATTCCTCACCCTCTCACACTTTGATAAGTGGCATCTTGTCATTGGCTTATGAATGATCCCACATTCATCCAAATCTATCACTCTTCCTAATCTTGAATCTATAAAATGCAAAGCATTTCAACACAAATCATCTACAACACAAAATCTAGGAACAATAAATTTTCATGCAAGGTCATTCTCTTCACTTGAGAATCAATCTTCTTCTTCATCATCTACAATCTACAATTTGAGCACTACCATTTTATGCAACTTGAGATCACTTAGCATCTCATTGTCTATCATCTTCATTCAAGCTTATCAAAGATTGGGAAAGGGCATCCTTTCTACATCATAAGGAGCACCAATCCAATATGGGATAGATTTGTATTTAGGTTTTATATGCTTCCTTTGGTTTTGTCTCATGTAGCATATTTAACTTGATGCAATATCTCATAAGGATGTGTATTTCTGTTATATTGTTTTTATCATGTTGACTAACCAATTTGCAGATTTAGCATCCACAACATGGTGTCATAAAAAAAAGTTGCTTGTTCTTTTTAGTCCCAAAGTAAATTTAGTTTTCCTAAGGCCAAAGATATTCAATAAATTCTCTTAAGGAGTGTTAAAGAACACTTTTAGTGTTTAGGAACACTTTGGGTTTGTGAGCATGATATCATGATAAACTTCTCCCTTTTCTTTTTCTCTTTGCCAACTTGCAAAAATGATAGAAAACCAAAGAGCAACAATATAGCAAGCAAAGTTAATGCTCAAAAAATTTAAAATGAAAAAATGTGTCCAAATTTAAAAACAGACTCTTCTCTGCGGTGGAGTTTAGTGAGTGCGGCGGAGTTAGTGGGTGCAGTGTTGTTTAGCAAACAGACAGTGCCATGCAGTGTCGTGCGGTCGACTGTGTGAAGTGCTCTACATAAATAGAGACTACAAGTGTTGTGGACTTTGGAAGCGGCGGGGCTTGGAAAATTTTTAAATTTCAAGCATGGGAAGCAATTGCGGCGCTATATAGTGGTGCAGTCTTCAAGGGGTGCGGTGCAATACAATGCCACGTCTAAGTTAGTGGTGCAATACAGGACTGCGTGCGTGATCCATGGTGTAGTTTCCTGTGTGTGGTCAAACAATGTGAAAACGAAGGAATTTTCCACAAAAAAAACATGATGAGATGGTTGTTGCCCTCCTTCTAGCACCAAAATGTGAACCCCTAAACCTGCAAATGCACAAAGATGAAAAACATGGTTAAATTTTAGATCAAAATGCATGCAAAAATGAGAGATTCCCCATAAAATCCATCTATTCAAGCTAAAATTAGGAAATAAATAACAAAACTCATATAACAATGAAAGAAATCCTAATTAAGCTAATAGCATGATGATCTTATGGGGTAATTGGTGCCAATGAAGTGTTGCAATTGGCCCTTTCCCAATTCCTAGGTTGCAATGTGAATGATCTAGAAATGGTCAAATCTCCAAAGAGATTTGAGCATAACCTTGGTGTAAATGTGAAAATGTGATGAATGTATGGATGAAATGAGAAAAATTAGTTCTCAATTGAAGAGAGTAACTTTGCATAAAGATTGAGAAGAGAGGTCTCCAATTTATAGACTTCTATTTGGACGAAGTGAGCAAGATTGAGCAATGTGGGACAAAAGATAATCCAATGGAATTGTGCCACTTGTCCACATGTGATTGGATGAGGAATGAGCACATTTTGGCCAATGTGCATGATAAATGCATAAATTTGAATTTGAAATGGTGAGTTGACTTGTTGAAGGGGGAAGAGAAGTGAAGTTAATGTCACTTGGCTCAAGTTCAAGGACATGTAAGAGGCATTGAATGCCTTGTTGGAAGGACCAAGTCCACTTGGCCTTTTTCATGCTTTGTGAGGGAAAATAGATAAATTAATAAATCAAAGTAATTGATTTATTGTGCCACTTGCATTCTCTAGAGAATTTTAAGGAGAGGGATTAACTTAATCATGGTTTTGATTAACTTAATGAAGAATTAGATGATGTGACAATTTAGACTTAGATTTATGAATTGATTTAAGTCAAGAATTGAGAGGAAATGATTTATCAAATAAATGATTTGACTTATTTAATCAAGAAGGAATATGTTAGATTATATCAAATAAGGTTTAATTTATTTAATTTAATAGGACTTTAGAGATTTTTAATTAAATAAAATGATTTATTTAATTAAACAGGGATGTAATGGTTAATTAAATTAATCGATTAATTTAATCATTGAAAGAGGAAAACTTAATCCAATAAATAATGATTTATTAAATTAAGAGATAGAATGTGATTTAAGAGGAAACGTTGTTAGTAATCAGGATCAGGTGTGCCAAAATGAACTTGTACATTTTCCATGTCTACAACAAGAAAGACTTGTGTGAATTCCATGAGATCAAAGGGCACATGATCAACAATTGCATGCGATTGAAATACATCATCCAAGACTTGATAGATAAAGGAGAACTGTACATTGAACATCAACCTGAGAATAAAGACCTTCAAATATACACTAACCTGATCCCAAACCATACCAAAAAGAATGACAAAGGAAAAGAACATGAGTACCACAATTCTAATTACATGTATGGTGACATGGTTTTAGGAATCCTCTCAAAAGTGGATGACAATAGAGAAAATGTAGTCACAATATGGGGTGGAAATAAAAATACTAATGTAACTACCCGTCGAGGGAGAGTTACAATACAAGGAACCCCACCCAAACCTACAACTAATACAATGAATGACTAAAACATTGTAGACAAGTTGCAGAGGACTCCGTCCTTAATCTCAATCTTAGAGTTGTTAAAAAGCTTACCCACATATAGGGAAATACTTTAGAAGGAATTGGAGGCATCAGTCCCCAATGAACTCGATCCAAATTAGATCCAAGCTATGGTTAGAAAAATCACAACCAAAAATCATTTAGTATTTTATGAGAAAGACCTTCCACTAAAGTTATTTCACAACCAAGCCCTCTAGTTAATGGTTGGTGTCCACAAGAACATGGTAAAGTAGGTATTTGATAGATAATGGTGTAGGTTTAGAAATTTATACCTTGAAATTAATAAAAATATTGGGGTACTCTGATGATGTGATAGATAATACAAGGAGTATCATCATCAGAGCCTATGATGACCTTGAAAGGAACTCTAAAGGAACAATCAGGCTACAAGTGTAGATATGACTAGCCACCATGGAAACCACTTGTCACGTAGTTGACCTTGAATTTCCATATAACCTACTTATGGGATTCCCTTAGATTCATGCATTAAAAGAAATCGCTTCCACCTTCTACCAATGCCTAAGTTCCCACACGAAGGAAAAGAGGTGACCTTATATTTCAATTCTGAGCCATTCCACTTCTATGCAAAGTTATAATGAAAGTATAACATGATCCAATGCATACCTAGCAATGTTGTAGCCTTCCACTCATTCTCATATGTTGACCCTTCCATGCTTCCATCGATCTCAACCAAGATCACATCAAGTGAGAAACCTAAAATGGAAACCTTGAGGTACAAGTACTTGAAAAGTTTGATGGGAATTACCACTTTAACCAAGCATTTTGTATTGGAATTCTCCCACAAACACCTAAAATCTATGGAGGTTCGAAAGAGATCAATCCTGTTCAGATGGTGCAAATCATAGCCAAACCCACAAAGCTCACCAAGTGGGGAGACATGAAAGATGAAGAGATATTCAAAGACGAATTCTCATCCATGATTTATAAAAAGAACCAAGAAGAGATATAATAGTCACAAACCCTTCTAATAGATGCCAGAAGTAAAGGCTACTAGCTAGTTAATCATATTGGATATAGTGGAACAGGTGGCCTTGGTCTACACAAATAAGGTCAGTTGGAGCCTATCATAGTAGAATAGAGAAAGAAAAATTTGGGCCTAGGTTATGTGCCAAAAGAATTGGTTACTCCAACAACTAGATGAACCTCTTTGAAAAAAAGGAATCTTCTTTGAGCATTAAGGCACTAGATATCTACCATATCATGGACAACAATTTTCCTATCAAAGACTTATTTGATAGTTTTAGCATTGATAGGTTCCCTCTCAAAACCCTCAATACCATTTACAATATCTAATATTATTCTGAGATAGATTCTAATGAATACAAATAGGATTTTACCTCATCACTATATATATTTCCCCCACTTATAGTAATGATGACCTAGACACTGAATGGGAAAAATATACCTAAGCCATATTGACCATTTTTCCAACCTCTGTAAGCTTTATGGATAATGATGATATCCTACCTCTCTACTGCCCATAAATGATAGACAAGGACCAACAATAACAAACACCTATTCTAGATCACTTTTAAAATGATGAGGCAATCATTGAGCTCATGGGACTACAAACAAACATACCAGTAGGAGATTTAAAATTAGGGTTCGTCATGGAGCTCGAATAAGATGCATACTTTGGTGGAGATATTGAACCTTCTAGTCATAAAATTAAAAGGAAAATATAAAGATCAAAGCGAGATCCCCTAGATAAAACCACAATGTGGCTCTATTGCATCTAGAAAAGAATAAAAAAAAGGATGCATCCAAAGATGAAAACCTCCAAGAGGCACCTGAGGATGGAGGGTTCAATCTCCCCATATTAGAATACCAATAAAGATAAACTCTCCTAGTAGAAGAAGAAAACTCCATAAATTTTGGCACCTTAGAGAATCCAAAGATAACATACCATGCAATGTCACTTGATCTCAAAGAAAAAGAAAATTTCCCAACATTTAACAATGAAAGAAAGGTATTTTTTTCCTAGACCTATGCTGACATTCCTAGACTAGATCCAACATTAGTGGTACATCACTTAGTTGTAGTCCCTGTCCAATAAATCTTATCAAGAAAAACCTCAAAAAAATGCATCCCTAGTAGCATTATTGGTAAACGTAGAGCTAAAGAAACTACTAGATGTGAGTTTTATCAAGCCCATTGATTATCCATAATGGATATCAAATCTAGTACCTATGTCAAATCCTACTAGGGGCATAAGGATCTGCACATATTTCAAAGACCTAAATAAAGCCTATCCAAAGGATGAATTTCCATTTCTAAGTATCGAAATGATGGTGGATCTCACAATAGGGCATGGGATACTATCCTTAATGGATGGTTTCTCTAGATATAACTAGATAAAAATCTCTCTAGACGATCAACACAAAACAACCTTTATTGGTGCTTGGGGGACCTTTTGCTGGAATGTAATGCCCTTTGGCTTAAATAACATAGGAGCAACATATCAAAGAGAAATGAAAAACATATTCAATCATATGCTACACACTATCTTGGAATATTATGTGGATGATATTCTATCAAATTCCATTAAGAGGGAAGATCACTTGTCAAATCTTGCAAGGCTGTTTGATCAACTTGAACAATATAATCTAACTCAACCCTAATAAATGTGTGTTCGGAGTAATATTTGGAAATTTGTTAGGGTACATAGTGTTAAGGAGGTGGATTGAAGTGGATCTTGAAAAATTAAAAGCTATACTAGAGATACCACAACCAAAAACACTAAAATAGCTAAGAATTCTACAAGGGAAGTTGTTATCAATCAAGTGATTTATTATATAATTAGCAGAAAAATTTCACCCCTTCACTCATCTTCTACACAAGGATATCACCTTCAAGTGGGATGGAAGATGTGACCAAGAATTATAAAAAGTCAAGGAGTACCTACTTACTCCTCTTGTACTTATGTTGACTATCCTAAACAAGGAAATGGTGCTCTACATGTGTACCACACAAGCAGCATTGGGAGCTCTCTTAGCACAACTAAATGATAACAAAAAAGAAAGAGAAGTCTACTACATCAATCAAACACTGGTGGGCTATGATTTGAACTACTCACCCATAAAATGAGCATGTCCCTTGGTTGTATTTATAACACAAAAGCTAAGGCACTATATATTAAATAGGAAGGTGAAGTTGATTTCAAAATTAGACCCACTCAAGTACTTACTAGCAAAGACAACCCTAACAAGTTGAATGGCCAAATGGGTGATGATTCTAAGAGAATTTGCTATAGAGTATGTGGATAGAAGATAAATTAAGGGAAAAATCATAGTAGACTAGCTACTCAAAGCGCCCATAGATGATCACAAGCCTCTCATAGTGGACTTTCAAGATGAGAGTATCTTAGTGAAAGAACACATAGTCCATTGGACTCTATACTTTGACAGGTCCCAAACTCAACATGGCTCTGGAGTAGGTGTTTTATTTCTCACACCAGAGGGAGATAGTATAGCTAAGGCATATAGGATCACATTTCCATGCACCAAAAAAATCTTGAAGTATGAAGCTTTGATCATAGGGCTAAAAGTGGGTATTGATCAGGGAATAAAAGAGCCAATCTATAGGTCTTCGAAGATTCTCAACTAGTGATCAAATAGGTAAACGATGAGTACTAGACAAAAGAAGACAAGCTAATTCCATACAAAAGGATGGTGGAAGACTTTAAGAAGTATTTTTTCACAATAACCTTTGAGAAAATTTCTTGAATTAACAACAAAGTTGCTAATGCAATGGAAAAAATAGGCTCGCTACTTCATATTCTACAAAAATTTCCTAATTATGAGTTCTTCATCGAACAACTACTCATACCCACATTTGACATCCTAGAATTAGAACTGGTATCTATTGTTTTTGGTTCTAACTCCCCATGGTACCAAGACACCTTTGACTACATCCATCACAGTATCATACCACCTGACTTAACAACCACCCAAAAGAAAACGTTCACTCATTGTACTTCTTGCTTTACAATCCTAGGAGATATCATATACCTTCATAGTCTACATGGTATGTTACTCCAGTGTCTTAACATAGAAGAAGTACAAATAGCCTTAAAAGAGGTATAGGAAGGTGTTTGTGGGTTGCACTCTAGCTGACCTAACCTAGTCTAGAAGTTGCTTAGAATAGGGTACTTTTGGCCCTCCATGGAACAAGAATGCATTCAATATTCTAGAAAGTGTTTTCAATGCTAGTAGCATAGTGACCATGTTCATGCATTGGTATAAGAATTGAGAACCATCACAACACCATGGCCTTTCTTGTAATGAGGATTAGATCTGGTAGGTAAGATTTCACCTACTTCATCTAATGGACACAAGTTCATTATCAGAACAACAAATAATTTATCTAAATGTATAGAGGAAATTTCGTTAACCTATATCATTGGAAAGCATATATCAGAATTTATTTTGAACTATCTAATTTGTAGGTATGCAATTCCCTAGAGAATCATAATGGGAAATGGAACCCCATTCAAGAATCAAGATGTTCAAGAACTTTGTTCCAAATTCTCGATCCAACATCGATACCCCACACCCTATTACCCCCAAGTAAAGAGTCGGGTTGAGCCATCTAATAAAACTATATTAAAAATACTCAAAAATATTGTTATTGAAGTTGCTCATGATTGGCATTTACAGCTAAACCCATTCTTATGGGATTATCAAACCAGGATCCAAACACCTATAGGTGACATACAATTTTTATTGGTCTATGGATCAGAGGCTATCTTACTATCAAGGTTGAAATCCACTCATTGTGAATCTCTTTAAAAGGCATGGTCAATAATGAAGAATACAAAGTATCTAGGCTAAATAAATTAGACATCCTAGATGAAAGGAGTTTGAGCATGTTTAACCATCTTTAGGTTTATTAGAATCATCTAAAAAAAAAATTGATAAGAGAATCAAAGACAAAAGATTTCAAACTAGTGATTTGGCCCTTAAGGACAATTAAAAGGTATAATCGAATTAGGATGACAAAGGAAAATTTGAACCCAACTGGTAAATCCTATTCATCATCACAACAAGCTATAGCTCTGGGGCCTATCAGTTGGCTACTCCTAAAGGAGAACCTTTAACCGAATCACTGAAAAACAACAACCTCAACAAGTTATACACATGAAGCATGTTAGAATACCCTAGGAAAGAGGGTAAAAATTTAAAAGAATCAAAAAGATAAAAAACATAAAAAAAAGAAAAAAGAGAAAAAAGAGAAAAAAAAAAGGAAAAAAGGAAAAAAGAAAAAAAGAAAGAAAATAGTAAAGAGAAATAAAATTTTCCTCGAGTAAAAACCAATTTTTGGCACTCATATAATATATACTATAGTGAAAACTTGGAAAACAAGTGCTATGTTTGAATAATACTCACATCATTATCTATCGGTACTATCAACAACATCCACCAATTCATTCCATTATAAAACATGTGTTCAACCATGGCTTGGTATTGGTTTTAGGAAAGTCATCTTGTCTCAAACTAGGGACAAATTCTTGAAGTTGGTTGTGTGTTAGATCTTTATGTATCCTATAATGCTCAAAAACATCAAAAAAACATAAAAAAAAAACATCGTTGGGTTATTCCTTCACTCAAATAGCATAAGATATTAACATTTTCTTGAAACCCATAGCGAGTTCAAGTATATTTCATGCAACATATCCTCTAGACATAGAAGTGGAATATCAATCCAAGTTATCAATGTTGTTTGAAACCCAAAAATAAGTTAATTCTTTGAGTAAAATAGTCAAACTACATGGTCTCTATGTGTATAATGTAGGCAAGGCTTAACAACCCCTGAGACCTTAGGTCAGTCCCCTTAGGTTTCTATCATGCTTTATTTCAACTTAGTCAAAAAATAAAAATCTAAAAATAGTAAAAAAAACAAAATAAAAAACAATGAAAACCAAGCAAACTACAAGCCTCTGCATGTACAATGTAGTAAATTATTATCTTTGATGAGCCCTCGAGGCCCTAGGTTAGTCCCTTGAAACTAACAAAAACAACATCATAAAGCTCAGAAAATTAAAAAACTCCTATCTCCATCATCACAAATTGCAATAAAATTTTCACCCATAATAAAGAAATCGTCACACTCACCCTTTGACAAAAAAAAAAACCAAAAAAGGAAACATCAAAAGCCAAAACTTTCAAGAAAACAATCACAAATCTTCGACTGTAAACAAACTAAAACAAGGCCAAAGTATCAACTAGCTATCTTTTTTGAGATATTCCTTATTGGATTTGTTCCTGCAATAGACATGGTCAACAAAAAATATTAGCCCCACACCAGACACATATGGCAAGTGATATTGCAACTTTTTTTTATCTTTTTATAGTCTTACCTTTGTGGTTTATTTTATTGACTCATTCCTAGGATTTCTCGAGGATTTCTAGAAGGTTTTAGAGAAGAAGGAATGGGGAAATTGAGCTTCATTTCGATTCACTATTTGTAAGATATTTTTATAATATTACCATGGTGAATACTTTCTTTATTGAGTGTATTAAAGTAATGTTGAAACAATTTGTGAAGCAGTTGCATGTTAGGTGTTATATAATTCTCTATGTAACTGGTTTGAATTTTTTTAACACAACTCGACTATATACTTTAAACAAATTTTTTGTATGTTTTTGAAAAGTTAAACAACATTTACAGGGCGTTGTACCCTACACAACGAGCCACTAGGGCCAAAAAAGGACAAATCTTAAACAAATAACATAAACAGGAAAAAAAGGAGACAGCCCAAAGGCAACACATCAACAGCCGATAAATAGCCAATAGACTAGCAACAAGAGCAATTAACTAGCATCATCCCAGTTCTTAATCAGGAGGTCCACCACCTCATCTCCCACCCACTCTTTATTTTCTTGGCTATTGTTCCCGTCCAGTTCCTCTTTTATGAAATTAGACAGAATACTCGTAACAAAGTGACCCAGTTTCATGGTGAAGTGGGTCAGCCCCCAAAATATTTTGTCCAGAGTGTCCAATCTCTTCGCCACCTTATCCAAATCCACCCCAGCATCCATAGCACCCTAAGTTTCACCAGGCTCATCCACCAATGGCTGTGAAGAGTGTGAGCCAAAGCCATCAAAAGGGAGCTTGTTGTCCACTGGAGTAAGCTGGGGCCCCTAAACTAAATCTTCTTCCACCTCTTCACACTCTTCTTCCTTGTAACCCTTGTTTTTTGACTGCTACTCCTCCAAGTCCTCAATGATTAACCTCTTCTTTATATTCTTAGCCAGCCTCCCAGATCTCTTTTTGTATGTTTGGTATGAGAAAGAATATTATTTTTTTGTAGATTCAAATTCCACATAATGGATAGAAAGTCACCTTGGTCATTAATACCTCGGTGCATCATATTTGTTTTCTACATCAAACAGGATTTTTCAAAGTTGTGAAGCCTCCAAGAAAATTGAAATAAATTCTCATCAGTAATAAAAACACCAAATTTCTATCCATCATCAAATATTTCTTCTAACTAACATCCATCCTACATCATTAGAACCATATCCATCTCGCATCCATAATTTCATCAATACAAAACATGATGATAATCAAAAAATAAAAACATCATGTACAATGTATGGGGCATACATCCATACATCACATAAACATCATATACCAAACGATATATTGATCAACCATAATAAAATGCCATGTCAAATTCTATGATCACTCCATCCATTCACGTCATATGCATACATAAAAAAAGTACAAAAAAATAGACATAACCATATATCATCATACATTGCCATCCATACATCATCACATAAAAACATAATGAGTTGAATCGAAGAGGGCATATCTCATATATATCATCATCATGAAAAAAAGTGTGATAGGATAATACAAAATAATACATATATATGAGGCCTCAACTAGGCCGATGAATATATATACAAAAATCATGTCTACAATATGTCTCTGAGCAATAAAAAACCATAAAGATCAGGTACAAATATAAATTTCTTGACAAGAAGGAGAACCCTATAGACCAGGTTGAAAACCACCATCTAAATTTGGTTATCTCACATAACCCTCCTAGCCACCTCCACCTCTTGTAGCACTATTCTCTAAAAAACCATGGATGCCAAGTAGCCCTTGGAAGAATAACATCTTACAAGGTTTGATAGCATGTTGACATCTATAGCAAATGATCCTGCTCAGCTCTAAAACTATCATGCTCTACCCTGAGAGTATCTCTCTCCACCATAAGAAAATGTACCTAAGCCTTTGCAACATGTTGTCATCCGATCTCACTATCTCACTTAGCCCTAAAATTATCGCTCATTGTGATCAAAGTAGCAACCTAAGCCTCTGCAACATATCATCACACTATCTTTGCATCTCTAGTAGTAATCATCTAAGATAACTAAAAACCTCCATCCCCAGCTAGTGGAGTGGGACTCAAAAAATTTCCATGATCCCGCACTTGAGGAATATGCTCATCATGACCACTTTGTACCCCATCATGTTCAAACCTATCTAGCTACATTGCAAGAACCTCAATGCACTATCATTCCTCAAATTGACCTATAATACCTATTTTTCCTAATTCAAGATCACCCCCAGGATCTATGAATCTCATCAAAGTCATTTTTCATTCCCACCACTGATCAAAATTAGGTGTGGTACCTAGATCTATTGAGCCCACTAGCCTACCCCATCCAAATAAGGCAAGTCTCTAAATGCAAAAATAACATCTATGTCTACCTGGTGACCCCATACCTAGACCTCTATAGTGGTTTGACCGAATTGAGCCTCATAAGTATCAGGAAACCAATCCTATCTCTCTTCAAACTGATGACATAATCTATGTAGATTCTAAGTTAATTTCTTTTAAACTTGGTGAAGTTCACTCGATTCAGAGGGTTAACAAACTGAACAGTCCACTTGACACTGCTTCAGACTACATTAAATTATCAACCGAGGTGCGTTAGTTTGCGATCATGCAATAAATTATATGCCCTCATGAACTCGATTTACAAAATTAACTTGCTAAAGGGTATTCTAGTTGTTGGAAATTCATAAAAAGTATAAAACATAAGAACTAAAATTGAACCTTAGTTGCTGTAGGTACCTGCAAAAATGACTATACCTAAACTAATTCGAATGAAAGCGTTTATAACTAAACTATATTTAAATAAAACATATCAAAATCTTAACTAAGATTACTGTGATATTTAATCCATCCTCTGGAGTGTCATCAATAGCTATCCATGCATGTTCCTAAGTAGTTTCTTGTAATAAACAAGAAATTGAATCTACAATTCATGAGTAATAGTAAACTAATACTAACTATAAACATAAATGAATAACTAAAAAATGAAGTGGAGAACAATACCTTGAGTGGCTTGCTCAAGTGATTGTTCCCACTTAATGAAGAAGAATCTAATTACTTGATCTCACACATCTCATGAACTAAACTTCATTTATTGCATAGGATAATGGATCATAAAAAGTCTCACAAATTAGATTCAACCATTTTGTAATTCATGTTCAAATGGAAATCAATAGATAATACAAATTGTGTAAAAACCAGGTAACTCAACTTCAAACTCAACCATAAGCTATATACAAATTGAGGGAGTCATTATTGAAGTAAAAACTAAAATCAAAATCATTAATTCCACTTCTAGATATCTAGAACATGGTTTTAAGATCTAGACTTATTCAATCTATAACTTAAAAGAAAGATAATCCTAAAAGGAACATAACTCTGACGAATAGATTATATTAAGTCATACATCCATCTATCAGAAATCCTAAATTAGAGAAAGCCTCTTCTTCAACATTTATTAATTGGAATGACAATGCATGCTCTATCTTCATGAATTCCTTTGGTCAATAACTACCACTTTCATTTATTTCTATAGCATCTCATATTCTCATATTCAATGCTCCTTTTTCTATGAGTTCATCCTGCAACAACCGTGCATCATGTATGTTCTTTTTTCTGTAAATATATTAGTTTCATAGAATATATACACAAGGATAACCATCAAAATTAAACATAAATTTCAATCAACATTTTCATGCACATATTCATAAAAACCACTTAATGCTAATATATTAAACTATAATTCCATCATCATGCTTTTAGGTCTCAAGTCCATGAAATAGATACAAAAAGAATATAATATGGACTATAGTGAGGAAGAATGTTCAAAAGTATCCTGAAGTCTAATAAAACCTAATGGAATATAATTTATTATTTGGACCTATCATTTCTCCCCAGCTTAACTTTTTGCTTGTCCCCAAGAAAAAACACTAAGGATCTAGATTTTTCTATAGATATTTTTGTGTCAGGTCCATAACTATCCCAATGTCCTAATCTTGTTGTAGATAGAAAACTTGGAATGTTTAAAGTATCCTCATTTAGATAGCTTCTTCTCTTTCCAATTCATCACCCTTATTCCCAGTCCACTGTGGAATTGGACAAAGGAGAATGGGTGGCTGAAATGTAAGGGGTATCCAGTGAATTCCTTTGTTAATACTAATTTCCATATATTTTTGGAACCTTTGGAGCATAGCAATAAAGTTATGCATAGAATGTTGTACTTTCTTCTATAATTCAGGAGTTAGTTCATTCCACCGGTTTTATACATACTTATAACATTGTTTTATAATTCTTACAACTATCATTTTCATCCTTTCATAGTCATCTTTCTTGAGTTTCATTATTATCTTACCAACTCCTTTATGCCCAAGAAGTCTCATCCACTCATGAATAATTGGATTTGAATTTGTAGCCATTTTCCTCACTATAAGTACTATAGATTTTTATTTTTCATCATACTCTTCCATGATTTATCCTCTAAGATGTTCATTCCTATAATAGGAGGCAAGGGTTTCGACTTGAAGATCCCCAAAAAAAATTAAGGGGTTTCATTCTATGTCATAAGGAATCACATGATTGTGCAAATAGAATTAACACAATTGATCCTAGTCCTCAACTGTAGAAGCTTTAAAAATTTCAAGAAACTCATTTTGTTCGCTCATAGCAGTTGACTGTTGACTAACCAATCTATTAAATTGGAAACACAAATACCTCTCCTGAAGAAATAATGCATAAGTTATAGGAAGAGGCATGAATTTCACAATTTTTTCAGCTTTATCTGCTACTTCTTCCAATCAAATTGTTCACTTGCTTAATTCCATATCCTTCTTCTCCAATTCATGTATATATTTTTCCTTTTCTTTCTTCAGTTTCCCTCTTTCTTCTTTAAATTTATTGGTTAGACTCCACAATTGGTAACCGAGAGAAAAAGTGGTATGACAACTAGGATCCTTAGGAGAAGGGGGCTTTCCATTTGGAACGTCAAATTCCTTATCCCCTATTTTAGTATCATCCAACTATGATAAAAATCCAACTTAGCACCACGACCATATAATTGCAATATTTCCTCCATTTCTTTTATTTTATCTTCCCTCTCTTTGTCCTCTTGCTCATAGTTTTTCACCAAATCTTCTAGATGCTTGATTTTTTCCATTGCTTCCTAGATTTCTTGCCTTACATTCCTTTCTTCAAGATAATATTCTTCTCTACCTTCGAACTATTCATTTCCTCCTTCACGTTCATTATATGTGGGGCTATCTAGAACTTCACTGCTTAATTTTTTTGCAATAAATGGATCCTCTAACTCAGAATCAGAATTCATTATTATACACCTCCTTTTCACAGATCCATTCATATCCCTAGTGATATTATCACCTTGTTTAGTATCAGGCTCCATGACTTTGACATTTTCCTACTATTGTTCCTTCTAGAATTGATTTTCCTGGGATTATTCTTTATTTTCCTCTTCTTCCTCAAGTTACCCTATACCTTCCTTTGTAATATGTTGCTGCCTGATTCTACCACAATGTCTAGGAATAATTTTTTCTTCTTCTCCTTCCTAGAACCTTTTCTCTTTTCCTAAACAACCCTCTTTCCTTTTGGATCCTCTTCTTATGTTTTAAAGGGTGTGGAATTAGGAGATACACTAATTACCCTTATTTTATACTTTTTTTGCCTTGAAGAAGAAGGTAGTTCTTTATTGTCAGGAAACCCTAATCCTTGTTCCTCAATTTTTGCATGTTCGCTTTGGCTATGGGTAGGTGAGACCATAGGAAAATTATGAGGGTTGTCACTTCTAGTCTCATTTTGGGGTTCATCTTGAATTCCCATATTTTCAGACATTAACAAAAAACTATTGATATCATTACACTCTTTAGCCCTAAAATATTCCCACCTCACTTGTGTGTACTAAATCCTCAAACTTCTCTTTATAAAAAGAGTAATCAAACAATGGTGTGAAAGAGAAGTATCAAATTGTTCTCTAATATGCCAAATCCATCCTTTTCAACGGGTGGTATAAGAAATTGGATACATTAACTATCTTGTTATGCCTAAGATGAGTTAATAACTTGAAATGGATGGTATACAACACATTTTTCCTCCTATCACATGTGATATATATGACAATATAATAAGCACATCTTACCCATAACTAGTGGAGATACAATTTTTTCATACCTTGAGATGTGGAATCAAATTTCTCTCCTCTTATTTTGAATTCATCCCCAGTAGTGACAACCGTCTAACCAAGATGGAAATTCTACTCTTGTCCTTGGAAATCCAGTTACTTGAACAATAGCAACCTTCGAAGCATCTATAGAAAGTCCTTTCACCACAACTTCATCATACTGAATATTTTTTATGAATCTCCATGTTAAATCATCACTAAACTCAGTCAATTTAAAGAAATAATCCATCCATCTAACCCTTGTGAATATAGGAACAATAGTTGCATCCTCCAAATTTTTTTGATGTGCCACCAATTCTCTCCTAATAACATGTCCTCCCATCTTGTCTCACTTACTGCTTGGAACATCAAATAAAAAGCTCAAATATCAACTCAAAAGCTCAACTCAGGCTTTACCTACCACCCTCATCTATACTTGTTACCACTCCAAACTATAACCATAGACCTTTCTTCAAATTTAGCTCAAATAGAAACCAAAATAAGGTTCTTTCAATTTGATAAGGTTTCAATTTCTTTATGGATTACAAAAATGAGAGTGGCAGAAGTAGCAATAAAGACATAACTCAAGGCTTTGCATGTCATTATCACATTAATAAGATTTGGGGGGCTAATTTAAAAAAATGTGGCAAAAAGATAGTTTAAATGTACACCCCCCTAGCTTAAGATGTGAAGTGACCTCACTTCGTGGTGGTGATTTGGAGGTGAAATAAACATTATTTTATGGAATTAAAGAATGCAATATTTCTCATGCACGAAATTGAAATAAATAGTGCACAAAATTTTTAACGAAATTTTGCATAATCATAATAGTTTACCTTAAGTTCAACTATGTGAAAATAACCACTAATGATGCATGAAGACAAAAAGAATATATTATACAAAGGATTTGATGGTATAGAAATTAATTGGAAGGTAATAAGTATCACAAATAGTGAATGAAAATAGTTAGATAGGTGTGATCAGATGATGTGACTTGAAAAAGGTTGGAAATGTACGTGGGCAATAAAATAATTATGTCTTGAGATTTAGGTAGAATAAACGAGTATTATAGAGATGAGTGGTGATAACCTTGCAATAAATATGACACCAAGAAAAGGAAATATTATTTTCAGCTCCTTGAATTGTGCTACGGAATCCTACAGTGTTAGGTCCCAAAAATTCCATAGATAGTGTGAAGCTATAGGTCCCTTTGTCATCAAGCCCCTTTTAAACATGTTGAACAAGTCCCATGAAAAGATAGCTATAGCGTCATCATAGTCATTTAGTGTGTGAATATTTAATGTGCAGTGTCTGCATGTGGAAAAGAATTGAAAATTATATGGATGTAACTTCAAGGGTTGAGTTATGTAACTCAACCACTGGGTTATCTGATGTGCTTGAAATATCCCTCAAAACTGATGGAGGAATTAGGGAATCAGATTCTATTTCAGTCTCACTATGACCACCATATTGTTGTATGAGTGAAAATATGAAGTCATCATGATACATTGGATTCTTATATAACTTGAGTCTATGTCTATTGATAAGAAAAGAGAAACATATTGCATCAATGGTATGTAGTTTTACTGCTCTATTTGGATATACCTTACTTATTTCATAAGGGCCCAGCTACCTGGACTAAAATTTTCCCTTGAAATCCTTATAGCATGAATCATACAACGGAGACCAATCTCCTTCCTTAAATTCTTTTGTCTTGATGAGCTGATCATGCCATTTTATTCTTTGTTGTTGCATCACCTTTGTATGATGAATCATTTCCATCCATATTTCATACAACCCATTCAAGGAGTGCAATTGTTCCTCTTGTGTCTCTGTTAAATCCATGCCTAAGTCCAAATTTTTCCTAAGGGTTTTATACTCAAATTCTATAGGCAGTACGACTATTTTTCCATAAACCAAATAATAAGGAGTAAACCCTATTGTTGTTTCCCATTCAGTCCTATATGCCCAGACATTTTTTGGTAATTTGGATACCCAATCTCTTCTATGTAGCTACATTGTCTTTGTCAATATATTTTCAATTTCTTGGTTGGTAACTTCAATCCATCCATTATCTTGAGGATGATATGGAGTACATTTCTTGTGCCTGATTTGATATTCCTCCATCAACTTGGCAATAAAATCTGATGTAAATTGTGCCCCTTGATTATTCACTATTTCTTTTGGCACTCCATATCTAGTGAAGATATCCTCATATAAAAAAAAAATAACATTGCCTTCCCTAGTAAACTAAAATTCTTTTACTTCAGCCCACTTGGTTAAGCAATCAATGCATACCAATATTTATTCTTTATTACTGTAACTAGGAGAGATAGGTCCAATAAAATATATTCCCCACTTGTCAAAAGGAGCTAAAGCCACCTAGGTTTGTAAAGGAATTTCATCAAATCTTGTAGGTCTTCCCATTCTCTCACAATAGCCATAACTTCTAGTGTATTTAATAGAGTCCTTATGCAATGTTGGCCAATAATATATTGTTGTCAAAATATTGAAAGCTATCCTTTTTTCTACAAAATTTCCACCACAAGGTTTATCATGGCATGCTTTCATTATTTCAAACAATTCATCCTCCCGAATACACCTTCTCATAACATTATCTAGACCAGTGTAAAACAAAAATCTAGAAATCCATAAATAGGGAAATCATTTATGAACCACCTACCTTTTCTCTTTTAGAGAAAATTAACTTGGAATCTGTCTTGGTACTAAATATTTTGCTATGTTAGCATACCATGGTGTGTGCACATTCAAAGAAAATATATTCTCATCAGGAAATGAATCATCAACAATTCCATTAGATGATTGAGTAGGTAATTTTTACAAGAAATCAACAACCATATTATCCCTTCTAGGCTTATCAACATTGTAATGTAAAATTCTTGCAGCAACAATAGCCATCTTACAAGTCTATCACCTACCACTAGATTTCTCATCAGGTACCTAATATATGTATGATTTGTATGTATGAACACCTGATAACTAGTTATATAATGTCTAAATTTGTTAACGGCGTAGACAACTACAAATATCTCTTTCTCTATTATAGTGTATTTCAACTCCGCTCCTTGGAGGTCTTGGTTGATATAATAGATTGCATATTCCTTAGTTCCTTCCTTCTGCCCTAGGACTATGCCAACAGAAAATTCAGATGCATCAGTATGGATATGGAATGGAAACATCCAATTGGGTCCTCTAAGAAGTGGTGCATGTGTTAAAGCTTCCTTTAGTTTTTCAAATGAACTCTAGCAGTCCTTAGTCAAGTCAAATTTAGAATCCTTTGTTAACAAAGTGAAAAAAGGTGAAATAATCTTGCTAACATCTTGTATAAATCACGTATAGTAACTTGCATGCCCTAAGAAGCTTCTGACATCCTTTTTCTTTTGTGGTGCAGGTAAATTTGCTATAATCTCAATTTTATTTGAATTAACCTATATTCCTTCACTAGATATAAATTGTCCTAACATAATGCCTCATGTCATCATCATGAAAGACTTTTCATTGCTAAGAGATAAATTTTGTTCCTTGCATATTTTGAACACCTTCTCCAAGTTACTCAGAGCTTCATCATAAGTGAAAACCACTCATTATCTCAAATTGGATATATAAAACCAACATCTAAGAGCTTTTGAAGTTCAAATTTTAAAATATCCCTTAGAGCTAGATTCATATGCCTTTGGGGCTGCCTAACAGGTATGTAACTTTCACTAATATAAATCCTATGCATGCAAATATTATGATAAATACCTCTCATATCAAGATAATCCCACACATATGTATTTGAGTGTTCCTACAACACTGACTGTAGAGAGTTTTTTTGTTCTTCAATCAAGGCGTTATTAATATTCAACATCCTTCCTAGCATAATTTTCAACTCTTTTGACAATTCTTGAAATGATGAGAGATCAAAGTTTGGTATAATTGGCAAACATTGTTGAGGAAGTAGTGAATGGAATAATTGAGATATATCTTCAATATAATCAATAGGTATACTATTTTGCAAGCAATCTTGGAGACATATAAGGAAATCCTATTGTTCAGATCTCATACATAAATCATTCTATATAATATGAGTGATAAGCCCATCTTCATCTTGGTCATCTAGTAAAGGGTTGTGCTCAATAGCCATTAATTTTTGAAGAGAGCAGATATCTTCCTCTTCTTCACCCAAATTTGGCCAATTGGAATGCTCCATGTCTACATATAGTTGAGCAGGCGGATAAAGAACCAAGTTATTTTTTTTGTCCCATTGAATATAATCATTATACCAGATCTACATCATATGAAGGCATCAACTATTGCTAACCAGGGCCTACCTAGAATAAGTGGGTAACCTACAAGATTAAATTTAGGTTGCAGTACTACGAAGTATGCAGGGTATTCCTATGAATCCAATGCAATTACTATGTATTCAATAATCCTTTCATGTTTGACTGTGGATCTATCAGCTAACTATTAAAAAAATTATGTAGGCCTAAGGTTGTTCAGCTGAAGCATTTGCATTGTTTATTTTGTTATTACATTTATAGCAGCTCCCAAGTCTATCAAATTATTTTTAATGAGATTCCCTTTGATTTTGGTGTCCACAAATGGACTACCAGGGTCAATATACTTAGGGACTATAATGTTTCCCAACATGATGTTTGATAAATTTACTAAAATATCAACTATTTGTTGATCTTTCTTCTTTCTTCCTAGTTTCTTAAGATAAATATCTCTCATTGTCTTATTGTAGATGGGAATATATTTGTTATTCTGGATAAGTGGAATTTTGATGTTAACATATTTCAACTACCCTAAAAGGTCAATCTCAGCTTGTGTGGGATGCTTTTATTGAGCTAGGCATTTAGGAAATCATGGCTTAATATTCAAAGTAGTCTGGGGTACTTGGTTTTGTATAGGCTCCAAAGGTGGTTTATCAAAAGTCTCAACTACAAATTCTTCACCCTCCACTTTACTAATATGGGGAGATGAAGGGCCAATAAGTTGCTTCCCTAACCTGAGGTGAACATCACTCACCTCTACCCCATAAGTGGGGTATTGCACAACTTCATTAGTGTAAACTTGTTGGTTAGGCTTAGTGTTAGGGTTAGATGCAGGTTGGGATGGTATCGGTGATGGTTTAGGCAGTTGATATTGATGATTAGATGGAGGAATTAGATATTTTTGTTGTGGTGGAAGTGGTGGTAGCATATGCTCCTAATAATTCATATTAGGTTGCTACCATTGATGGCCTTTCTACCATTGAGTTTTTCCATTGTGGGTTATAGTTGGTACTCTAAAAGTTTTTTTGTGGCCATGGGTTAGGTTGTTGGTTCCAATTTGGTTGGACTTGTTGCTATGGTTGAGGAGCCTGCCACTAGTTTTGAGTTGATTGTCAGGGCTGAGTGTTCCAACCAAAAACATTTTGATTGCTAGAAGGGAAAGATGGATTATAACTGAAAGGATTTTGTGGCATACCTTATCTTTTCTACCATGGCCTCCTTTGTGCTACACAAAAAATGTGTCCATCATCTCCTTCTATTGACTAGAAATTTGGTTTTTCAACCTTTTCTTGTTGGATACTAGCCACTCTTTTGCACTTACAATTGGCCTTCTGCTGCCTATAATTAGGGCATTACTTAGTGATCATAACATTTGCTTCCTCTTACTTCTTTATATGGAGTGTGTCCAACTATTTTTCTAGATGACTTATTATGTCCTAATTCATGTTGGACAATAAATTACTGGTTTCAACCTTAGAAACCCCATTAGAGGACTTACTTGTGATGAATGGGCTTTCCCCTTTTTGTTTCCTGGAAATAATTTTGGAATAATTCCTAAAAACTTTCAAATTTTCTTCAAATGGTCCTTTGTAAATATCCCCTCCTCCAATAAGGTTGAGGGTGTCCATAATGTCCTCATTAACCCCCCTTAAAAAGACCAATTTAAGGGACTCCTCTAAAAATCTATGTTGGGGATTCTTCTTCGGAGAAAATTGGAACCTCTCAATATAGTCTTCTAATGGGTCCTCCTCCTTTTGAGACATTGAGAAAATTTCATCTCTCCTTCAATATAATTCTCTGCAATATTCCTTATACTTTTCTAAGAACTTTGTCTTCATAGTTTCCTAGTCTAGGACAACATCTATGCCAAGCCCCATAAACCATCTGACAACAACATCCTTTAGAGTAGTCGAAAAGAGCTTGAGTTGGTGTGCATCAATAGTGTAATCATAACTTTAGAACATAACATAAAACTCAAATAAGAAAGTATCTAGGTCCTCTATTACCAAGCCATAAAATACCTATAATGTTGATGGTGGTATATTTTTGAGCATAGTGGCTCTGGCTTGATCAGTAATAGGGAACTCAAAGGTTCCTTGTTCTAGATCATCTAGTGGTGTGTTTCCCATTGTTCAAAAGGTCCCTTATATATCTATGGAAGATGATGGTGATGATGAGGTTGATGGAGATGAAATGGAAGTATATACTCTTTCAACAATTTCTTCAATAAATTCAAAAAAACCAATAGTATCTTCTCTATCTTGAATAACTAAAGGGATGAATCTTCCTTGGTTATCTCTCTTCCTCTGCATATGGTAAATTTAACTTTGAATGGACATGAACCTACATAATGTTAGTAGCTTGATGTTGAAAAAGGTGGTTCCTAATAGTCCTAAAACTTAAGAAGGAAAATTTAACTATTAAAACTGCAAAAATGGGTGAAGTCTAAGTTAATGTTTTGTAAACCTAGTGAAGTCACTCGATTCAAAGGGTTAATAAACTAAATAGTCCACTTGAAACTTCTTTAGAATACATTGAATTATCACCCAAGGTGCATAAGCTTGTGATGGTGCAACAAACTATATTCCCTTATGGACTCAATTTACTCAACTAACCTACTAAAGGTTATTCTAGTTCTTGTAAATTCATAAAAATTGTAAAACAAAAATTAAAACTGAACCTTACTTGCTACAGGTACCTATAGTAACAACTCTAGCTAAACTACTTCTAATGAAAGCAACTGTAACTGAACTATCTTTAATAAAAATAGATCAAAATACTAACTAAGATTACTATGATATTTAATCCATCCTCTGGAGTTTCATCAATAGATATCCATGCATGTTCCTAAGTAGTTTCTTGTAATAAACAAGAAATAGAATCTACAATTCATGAGGAATAGTAAAGTAATAATGACTATAAACATAAATGAATAACTAAAAAATGAAGTGAATAATACCTTGAGTGGCATGCTCATGTGACTATTCTCACTTAATGAAGCACAATCTAACTAGTAGATCTCACACATCTCATGAACTCAACCTAATTTATTGCATAAGATAATGAATTATAGAAACTCTCAAAAACTAGATTCAACCATTTTGTAGATTCATGTTCAACTGGAAAATAATAGATAGTACAAATTGTGTAATACCAACTAACTCAACTTTGACCTCAACCATTAGTTATATACAAACTGAGGGAGTCATTATTGAAGTAACAACTAGAACCGAAATCATTAATTCCACTTCCAGATATCTAGAACATGGTTTTAAGATCTGGGCTTATTCAATCTATAAATAAAAAGAAAGAGAATCCTAAAAGGAACAAAACTATAAGGAACGGATTATATTAAGTCATACATCCATCTACCAAAAATCCTAAATCAGAGAAGACCTCTTCTTCAACATTTATTAATTGTCATGACAACTTGTGCTCTATCTTCATGAATTCCTTTGATTAATAACTACCATGTTCAACTGTTTCTACAACATCTTATATTCTAGTATTCAGCCCTCCTTCTGCTACAAGTTCATTGCATAACAACCATGTATCATGGCTCTTGTTTTTTTTGTAAACATATTAGTTTCACATAATAAATACACAAGGATAACCATTAGAATTAAAAATAACTTTCCATCAACAATTTCATGCACATATTCATAAAAAAACTTAATGGTAATATATTAAACTATAATTCCATTATCATGCCTTTAGGTCTTAGGTCCATAGAATAGATACAGAAAGGATAATATAATATGGACTATAGTCAGGAAGTATGTTCAAAAGTATCCTAAAGTTTGATAAAACCTAACGAAAAATAAGCAATTATTTGGACCTATCACTCTATCTGGTAAGTAATTCTCTAGAATAGAGTGAGAGTAACCAATCAACCATCTGGTCTATAGACAATAAACAATCTACTCTCGATCCTCCGACCATGCATCATGGTCCATATAGGGCCTCCAAAAAAAACTTGGCATATCATTGAACATACAACTCTAGTATGGAAGATTCCCATGAAAGTTATAGTGTAAGAAATATCCATAGTGATATGAGTACGGATCCCCAACAGTACGATCCTATATCCCATCAAGCTGAGCAGCTACTATGTGCTCCCAAGCTCATATATGAAAAAGAGAGACACCTGCAAAAATAGATTTCTTGCCTCGATATACAACCTCATGCATATTTGTGTAGATATGGGCAAGAAGACACATACCCCAAGCATATCTTGTCCCATGCTTGAACATACCCTCAATAAAAATACCCCATCCAACAAGGAACTCAGGACCTCTCCTATCAGGAACAACTAGCCCTAAAATCAAACCATAAAGGACATAAGAAATAGGGTTTACATTTCCAAAAAACTCAAACAAATCAATCTCAAAATATCACACCTCCAAGTGTCTAACACTCATCACACACTGCATGGTGGTTTTACCCCGTCGAACATGGTATGTGGCAAGCTCACCATGGATGGGAATGTGGAGAATTCTATATAAATCCTTGAGTGTAATAGTGGTCTCTCCTATGGGTAAATGAAATGAGTGTGTTTCTGAATACCACTGCTCCACAAGCATGGTCATCATCGTTGTATGAGTCTCAATGGGAGGCATACAATAGATTTGATGTAGCTTGACAACATCTAGGAAATATCAAGTACTCCAAAACATCAAAATGGGAAATCAGATCAAATATATCTCGAGGTCCTCTCTATTTCGATTGTAATGGTTTAAGGACCACCTACAATCATTTTAACCGACAATGTTAGGGTTTAAGTTTGAATGTGCAAAATGACATGAAAATGACAAAAAAAGACACTTAAGGTTCCAAAAAAACGGAAGTGAGCAATATTTATCAAAATCAAGAAAACACTAGCAAAATCACTAGTTTTTGGC
This sequence comes from Sequoiadendron giganteum, assembly GCA_007115665.2. Classification (NCBI taxonomy): domain Eukaryota; kingdom Viridiplantae; phylum Streptophyta; class Pinopsida; order Cupressales; family Cupressaceae; genus Sequoiadendron; species Sequoiadendron giganteum. The sequence goes on from CM021107.1 coordinate 138,478,928, forward strand.
AAGTGCATTGGTTTGAGTCAAGGGTGAAGAAATCAAAATTGAAGTTTAAGAGAAAATGTGTAGGTTTAACACAAAGGTGCAAAAAACAAGCCCAAGGAAACAAAAGCGAAGAAATAGAGAAAATTATAGTTTTAAAGGTGAGAGTTTAAGTCAAAAGTGAAGGTTCAGAGAAAGTGCACAAATATTTTTCAAGAGTGACCTTCCTAAACTATCAAAAGCGAAGAAAATGATGCAATTGCATAGAAACTCCTAAAACCTCACTATTGACTCAAAGAACTTTTTACATGAATTATGAGAATGTGACAAGATGAAAAGAAGAAGTGGGAGGGTACATACTAAGATACTAATGCCTGTAGGCCATCCAAACTCTCGAACAAGGTCCAAATGATGTAGGACTCCCTAAATCCTTGACATTGATCCTTGAAAACTGATAGAATGGAGAATCCATAGAAAAGAATTTTCTATAGGATCAAAACACAAATGAGGAAATTAGAACCCTAATTACTTGTATTAAACCTCAAAAAACCCTAATTTTAACTAGGAAACCCTAATTTTTACTTAGGAAACCTTTCTACATTCAAATTAGGACTTCTTAAGAATGTTGAAACATGCAATGAGGGACCTATAGACTTAATTTTTCATCCTAAACACATATGAACTAAAATAGAATAGTGTCGTGAGCTTGACCTAAAAATAAAAATTCTCCGTCAACCTCTCAAAGGGGCAGCATAGATTCATACCTTCATTCCATTGAACATTAGGGCACACTGGGGCATTTTTTTTTCAAAAAATTGATCTTAAAAAACATAATCTTTGAAACAAAGCAACTAGTACTTTGTATCAAAGAGGGGCAAAATGTAGACATGTAAAATTGACCTAACACTTAACACACCCCTAAATGAAATTCTCACATCATTGACATCATTATAATCTAATATCACTACATTTCACATGAATTACATCTAAAACCCTAATCTCCTCTATTAATTGAATAATACGACATTATTTAATTAATTCACTTTTTCACCATTTTTGACTAATTAAATAAATTTGATTTATTTAATGAAGTCCTAAAACCCTAAATTCATCTATTATTTGAATAATACGACATTATTTAATTAATTCACTTTTCATCAAATCAACATATTAAATAAATTAAATTTATATAATAAATTCCTAATCTTAGTTTATTTCATCTCGATTAGTTAAATAGCATCAATTATTTAATTATGTCACTAAATCACTTTATTCCCCTAAGTCAATTGAATTATTAAATCATAATAATTTAATTACGACACTTCCCCTCTAGATTTTTTAATAATTAAATCAAACTATTCAAATAATTCATCAAAAATCAAATCAAACTAATGCAACTTTGTTTGCAAAATTCAAACTTGATTTGCATGTTCAACTCCAAAATGAATGAATGAATTAAATCAATTAATTAATCATTCTCAACAACGTTTTCTAATTGAGTAAATTATGATCCCCTGATTTCCCAATCTATTCCTAACTGATACATCTATTTCTGATGGAGCAAATTATAATTTCTTGATAGATCAATCCAATTCCTAACTAACCAGTCTACCTTTCAATCCAACTAATCATTCAATTTATTCTTCAATCATAAAAATTGTGCAATCTATTTTGCACAGATCATTCAAGTCTAAATCCTCTGAACATCTTTCAATCATCGATCTTGATTCAACAATGTTTAATATTGATTGTCCATTTCAAATCATATTTTATATATACAAACCCTCTTTCCTCACAAATAAGGATTGGAGAATCAACCTATTCAGAAAATGAATTAATGCAAAAACCCCATTGATAGATCTTCAACACATTTCTTTGATCAACCAACATGCAACACATCATTCATCAAGATTTTTCACATAAACTATGGAGGCTCCAGAGTGATACAAGCAATCCAACATCAGGAAAACACACTCTGATACAAGATGGGTAAAAATTTCATTGTTGAATTCAATTGTTTATGTACTTCAATATTTTAAAATTGTTCATTTTGTAAGTGTAGGATTAGATCTTAGATTAGTGTTCTTGATCTTATATTAGATTATTATTTCAATTACATTTCTCTTGTTTAGCATCTATGATTTTTCCCCTCACACACACACAAATATATATATATATATATATATATATATATATATACATCTCAATTTTTCATGTATATAAGTATATATATAATTAACAAGTTAATAGATTTGTATCTTTCAATATATGGATACTGACATGTATCATCATATTTCATATATAATAATGTATACGCGCATTTACATATATATTTATATATATTAATATACTTGTATGTATGTTTCCATTACGTCAAAACATACACGTATGTTAATATATATACTCATATACTATATATATATCATAATTTGATATTTATGAACATATTAACATGACCATATAGATCGACAAATATACATGGTATGTGTAATACCCCTCTGTTTTGCCTCTTGTTCAGATTGCTTTATGCTTGTTTGGTTGTAGCTACTTTGATACTGGACACACCTTGTTATTTGAGTTTTGATCGCTACATATTGAGCGACGAACTATTATTGTGTGATGTGTTTATTTGATGACTATTTTACATGCTTTAATGGTGTAAGGATGTTAGTAGTTGTAACATGAATTTTATTATCAGATTATTGAGTAAGATGTTAATGTCAATCTTGATGAGTGTATTGGTGAAGGGGATGGGTTTGCATCACTCACTTTCAAGCGCCCTGCGAATCCGTGATTTCTTCTTCACGGTGTGTATTATATTCTAGATATATTATATGATGTTGTTTACTTGGTTTTTCAGGTTGCATGTACATGACATCGACTCCACCTGGTTTCACAGATTTGAGCGTGTTTATCCAATGGTTAAGTTAAACGAGAGATAGTATCTAGGTAACTTGTGTCAAGTCTACACCCTAGCCTTAGTGTGTCAATTGTCTTGTTTGTTGAGTCATGGTTTACCTTATTTTAATTTTATTCGTTTCAGAATGGTGCTTGTTCATTAAAATCTTTTAGAATAAATTGCATTGGTTAGAAGTGGTGATTAATTAAAATTAATATTGAAATTATGTTTAGAAGTTATATTCAAATTTATTAATAAAATTTAATTTAATTAATTAAATTAAATTTAATTAAATTAAATTTATTTAAATAAATTAAATTTATTTAAATTTATTTAATTAAATTTAGTCCCAAAAGGATTGAATTTATTTATTAAATAATTAAAATTAATTAATTAAGTTTTATGTGGTTTATATTATATAAAAGCAAAGAAAATTGAAAGTTATTTGAAATTGTATTTTAAAAGGAAAGTTAGTTTTCAAAATGTGGGAGTTAATTAATACTAAGATATTTTAAATTTTTGATATTGCATAAAAAGTGGATTTGGTTGTTGAGGATATTTTTTATTTATGCCACAAGTGTGAGTTTAATTAATGAGAAGAATTGGTTGCAAATTCATTCACGGGAGAGTTTTGGGGAGGAAAAAAGCTTATTTGGGTTAGAGAGGATATTTGGGAAAAATTGCACAGGGAATGGTTGGAAGAGATTTTTGGCTATGGAATTGAATTTGGAAAATTCTGTTGATAGTTGTTGTGCTTTTGGATTGGTTGTTTGCTTGGATTCACTTCATAGTTGAAGAGAAATTGTGAGATATTTTGAGGAGGCTCTTCTTCAAAAAAATCTTCTTTGCCTGTAGCTTCAATACCAGGTTTTATTCTATGATTTACTATTCTTGTTTGTTAATTTGAATCTTGTAGTGAATAAAGAATTGTTGGTAAATCCTTTTAGGATTAAAGATTGCTCTTTGAGATTGAAATTAAATATTTGGATTTTGGAAGTTTTGTTTTCTTGTGATAATTCCTTAGGGAATTTACAAAAATATACTGTAGAATTTAACTTATTGAAGAAATTGTAGTATTGTTTGTTAAATCAAACCATAGATTGTACAACACATTTGGATTGTTGTAGGAAATTTAGATCCTTATAGAAAATAAATAAATTTATTTTAAAATTAAAACCTCTGTAGAAAATTGACATTGGAGAAACCTAGAAGATTAGAAAGCTTCTTCTATTTTTAATCATTCTTTTATTGTTATGAATTTAGAGAAATGATTGAAAAGTGTTAATTTTATCATTCTCTGTGAATTTGGTTACTCTCTAGAAAATTTTATTTATTTTTCTGTAGATGGTTATTTTAAAAATTATCCCTATTTAATTACCAGATTGAAAATTAATTATATATACATATATGTATATATGTATTTACATATATACATACATATAATATATATATATATATAAACAATTATTTGTGTTATTCGAAAAATCACCGTAGGTGAATTTATTTGAAATTATTTTGGATTTTCGTGCGAATTTCCGCACTATACAACAATGGCATAATTTTGTTTGTTTTTACTTCTTTTTTTTAAATATAATTTTGTTTTTAAGGATTGCTGTGGATGGTGGTCATGACCCCACTACCCACCTTTCCCCATGGGAAGGATGAGCTGCCCATGGGGCAGTGCGCCCACCATATTGGGGGATGCATTGTTCCATGGGGAGTGCGGCCTCCCCCATACCCTGCAGTCATTGTATAGTATGTACAAATGGTGGTGATGTCGCTTGGGTGCTGACACTACCGTCCACCCTCTGTAACATGTATTTAATGCGAATTTTTATTACTTTTTAATTTGCATATAGATTTTATTTAAATTGTATTTGTTGATGTTAGATTAATATAAATTATATATACTTAATATTATATAATTATATATATAATATTTAATATATATATTTATATATTTAATATATATATTTATATATTGGAAAATGGGTGTTTAAGTATGGATTTTATTCAGAATTAATCAATTTAATAGTTTGGTAATTTTTTAGAAAATAGAAGGTTTATAGTCAATGCTTAATGTAGATTTATTTTAATATATAGTTATGAATAAATATAAAATATATGTATTTAAAGCATATATGGTATGCTGCATATATATATTTATGTATATACATTTAATATTCTGTTATGGGCATTTTGGTGGCATGCAAAGTATTTAGATTGAAATTTAAACTGAAATGAATAGTGTGTATGGTTAGATAAGATAGAGAAAAATATTTATTTTAATGGAAGGAATTTATATATTTTAATGAAAAATATGTAATGTTATTATTTTTGTTTCTACGAGAAGCATTAAATAGGGAAATGGATTTAAGATATCCGAAAATAGAATATTTCCTTGCCAGTGTATTTTGATATTAAATTTCCTTATGTTGGTTATTTAGGGAAAAGAGAGATTTATGTTTTGAAATGTAAGTCTTCCAGAGGATGTGGGTTATTATTTGGTTAAGACAATCATTCATTTTTTCCCTTGGGTAGTTCTTTTTGTGGTTGTTTCCTCCAAAGTGTTTGGAGTGGGTTCCCTTGATTGTTGCCTCCTAGAATAGGAGTGTTCGCATTGTTTAGTTCAGTAATCACTTGAGTTACCCTTGGATTCTAGTTTGTATAGCGTCTTATCCATTAGAAGAGTGTCTTTTGTTAAGGGCCAGAGCCCAAAGAGGTAAACCGGGTAACCTTCAAAAGTGATTTAATCAAGTGATAATTAAAGTAATGTACTTAGTTGATTAGGATGCACTTCACATTAATCAATATATCTTAACCTCACTCATATATGCAAGGGCTCGTTTAGAATTGGGATGAGTGGGTAGGCTTGGAATGGAAAGGTCAACTATCTTTTCCTCACGAGAGGTAGTCGATTCCGCATGAGTAAGCTTGAGGGCTTGGATTTGTTAGAGGTCACTAGAAACTCCTTAGCCTATGAAGAATGCCTAGAGGAGATCTCATGTCTAACTGTGTGATGACACTCAGTCTAGGATAACATTGGGTTTTGTGTTATGTGTATGGATTCTTTATCATACTTGATCAATTTTATGTCTAGAAACAATGTGACCATGTTAGTGTTAGACTTATATTGTGCATGTGTTTGGTTGAGTTAGTATGTGTCAGTATGAGTCTACCTTTGGTTAGAGGTAGTAGATCTTAGTCCATGTTACATTGTTACTATCTCCTAGCATGGGGGGTGGGCCTTCGGGTACCACTTGGTTGGGTGGAACATGCACCATAAACCATTGGATCCCCCTTGATCTTCAATACTTGGTGGTGAAACATCTAGTTGGACAGCTTGTGGTTCTTATTATGTTTCTTGTATGTTTGTATTTCCAATTGTAATAAGTTTTATACCCCTCTTTTAATTATGAGGTGGAATTATGTTATTGTAACACTTTTGTATTCTTGCCTCATTCTAGGAATGAGTGATGTAACCATATGTTCAAGTTATGAATTTATGTTATGGATGTTTATCTTCTTATTTTATGTTGTTTATGCATGTTGAATTAATTCTTAATACATGAGTAATCAAATGCTATGAATTTTGAATGATGTATGCTAATTGTGTTTTGGTAATCTCGGTTACGTAGCCTTAGGGGATGTTTTCAATTGTAGATGAACATGTATGTTTAATTCACTTTAAATAAAAAAGAAAATAGTACACTTTTATTGTGAATTGAAACTTCCTCTAGGGTTGTGTGGTGGGGCATTACAATATGTATATATATATGTGTGTGTGTGTGTGTGAATGTGTATATAAATCATCTTGTATGATCGATATTCCCATGCATATGGGTAATCCATCCATGATCATGCATAGATACATCTATCTTTGTATACTCATGCATGTAATTACTCATATGTATGAGTTTATCATTGACACATATATATACATATACATACATTTTATGTATATATCCTATCAATTAAATAGAAACACATAAAGAAGAACTCATTCATCATAAAGAGACTTAACATCATAAACCTCTAACTAAGAACATTCAAAAATAAATCACAAGAAAGACTAAAGATAACTTACTATTTCCCACTATTATCCCAATTTGAACAAATGAGAATTGTGTGTGTGTGTGAAAGCTTAGTTTATGTCTTTTATCGAAGGTTACCAGACTAATTTGTTCTCCCTGAGTGATTATTTCCCTTTCTTCAAGAGGCTTAAATCAATTCTCGTATCCAACTTATTACATTGCAATAGTAGTCAGTTGAAAAAAATACAATCATTTGCATCAAATATTTCACAATTAGAATTATTTCATAACATCAAGTTGAATCAACATTTATTCTTCATGTTTGCAAAATAAATAAAACATAAATACACTCATTTCAAGCATTTTCACCTAGCTAGGTAAAAGTAAATAAGTAGTAGCATAGTGGGGTGTAACATAATGTGATATAATTTAGCATTTATATGTACATCTTAAAAGTTAAATTCCATTTTAGGAACAGTTTGATTAAACCTCTACTTTAATTTCTCTAAGAAACCATTCACCATTTTTTTGAGTTTTTGATGATTGGAAATTGATGAATACAAATTATGAAAAATGGTTGAAATGAAATGGTATTTCAAAGATGTTGAAAGGATTTAAGAGTTGGGAAAATTTTAATAATTGTGAGAATATTTGCTTTTATATGATTTATTAATATAATATTATAAAATTATTAATAAATATTATTTTTCATATGTACAACTACTCATCATTTCAAAGTAATATTATAATTAATAGTGGTCAAAATCTAGTTGTCCATGTGACAAAAGTACATCTAATTCATTACATGTAAATATTAATTTGAAGGAGGGGATTCACTACTCCCAAGTCCCAAGATAAACAGGGTCTAAAGGGAGTGAATTTCCCTTGGTCACCTCAATGACAAAGGTTAAAATATTGGATCACAAACAAAGGAAAAGCTAGTCTATGTTTTTGGGTTTTTAGGATAAGGGACTCCATAAATTGGATGAACAGACCGACGAGTTCTTGGATAACAAAGTGTTTGTTTCTTTATGAGAGGATAACAACACAAATCAAGGATGAAAGTGTGGTCAATTGGCATATTTGTGATGCACTGGTGTCTCATACAAACAGAGTGTGGAGTTTGTTCACAACCTAAAATACATAGGGTGTGCTAACAACCGGAGAAATTTAATATGATAGTTTAACTAGAAATAATAGAATGCTATAAATACATAAAAAGATGACTAAGTGCAACAAGAATACTATAAATGTGATAAATTAACTATGTACGAAATGCCGAGCAAGGGTAGTGTTGTGCAGTTTTTGCACACACGCCCCACTGAAGATGGGGCCCTCTTTCTGCTTTTTGGCGTTTTGGCCCTTCTTTTTGGGATGTTTTGCTTGCTTAGGTTTGTGCTTTGATGAGAATTTTTCCAATTGAAGTGGAATTCTTTTGAACTATATTGAAAACCTAAAGTTTTGGCTTTATCTCGGGTTTTTTCACTATTTTCGGGAAAATCCACTTGGGCCGAATTCTCCCAGTTCCTTCTTGACGTCTGGAATTGATCTTTTGCATTTCTTTCGGGAAAGTCTGCACATCCTGGATCTCCCCAAAATCCATGGTAGTGTCAAATCCCCGAAATCCTTGGTGACGTCGAATTCTCAAAGTTCTTTGTGGTCGCGGCTGTCTTGTCAAACACATTAATGGTGTTTATGCAGAGGTGTCTTTAGGCTTTGATATATTGATTCTTTGAGAAGTAATTGATCATTTGAGTTTGTGTATTTGCTATCATTTGTGCTTGTGTGCTGAGCTTCTTGTGCTTGCGGGATATTTGGATTTTTGAAGCCATTTGGACTAAACGTTTGAGTTTGAAGAGTAAGGGTTGTATTCGGTTTGCATTAAGTGGCCATTTATCGGTTTCCTCCATCACAACCTCTGTGCTTCCATGGTATGTAAATATGCCCTATTCTCTCTTGATTTCAATCACTTTCTTTCATTTTCCTAGGGAGTCCTTGGTAGGTTTTCTGGTTTTCTCTGGATGCATGTCACCATTATGCATTTTGAGGTTTTCATTTGGTGCACCAGTCTATTTCTATTTATTAGGCGTGTGCGTCTTAGTTTGATGTTCCTTTTATTTAAGCATGGGCTTGTTGTGGTTTCATATTTTCCATTTAGGTATATTAGTAAGTTGTATGTGCTTTCATGGTAGACATTTGGGTTTTTGACCTAGGGCATGGCCAATCCTCTTCAAATT